>JANAVB010007473.1:0-17889 GCA_029216955.1 Iris pallida | reverse complement strand
TTGGTGGAACTGAGCCTACATCAAAATGTCTAGAAGACCCAGCAGTTTCAGGAATATCTTCTTCTTCTGTCTTTACAGAGAAATCAAAAGTAGCTTGCTTTTCTGCAGCCAATCGCATAGCACGATCTGTGGGACTCTCTGCATCCAGACAAATTACGGATTTAGTTTTTGAAACTATTACTTTCCTTCCTATTCTTCTGGTTAAAGGAACAGTAGGATAAGTGTCTAATGGATCACTACCTGTTTCATCAATATTTCTGGCTCGTTCAGAAACAGGAGAATTCCCGGGAATAGAAATTCCTCCGCGACTTCGAGTCTCTGCTCGAGTAGCTCTTTTTGCGGCAGGACCCGCAGTACCTTTACTCCTCTTCCTCTTCGGTGTATTATCAACAGATATACTTTCTTCAGCACTCCCGATAGGCACATGCAATGGTTGATGAAGGTCATCAGAGAAGAAAGTTTCCAAAACATCATCATCAACTTCATCGGTGGCCAGAGGATCTTCTTTGTCGTGACAATCCCTAGGCAAGGCGGATTTAGTTGATTTCTTTTCAACATGAATAAAGCTTTTACCTAAGATGCTAAATTTTTCATCAAAGGTATTAGCTGATACATAAAATCTGGCATAGGACGCCAATATCTTAGCTCCTCTCCGATAGTTGACCGGATCTGGCATAGAAAAGGTAGCCCCTGTACCTTTGGCAATGTAATATAGCCAAGCTCTGGCACCATCAACCAACCCGCCTTGATGAGCAAAACACGTCGTTGCATTGCCCACATGCAACTGATCGTAACCAAATTGACGAGCAAATCTGCTCGGAAGATATGGCTCTATATGTGATGTCGTCACGACGGCAAATTAAATGAGATGGCCTGATTCTCTTTAGCCATTCATGTTGGACATCATCCAACTCATTAGCACCAACGCCGTCAATCAATCTCCCGAGCATGGTCTCATAACCAATAGGGGGAGGAACACAAGCGAAGCTCCAGAGCTCTCCCCTGTTCAAGATGGTTCTGCAATCAGTTAAAGTATCATATCTCCATTTCGGTATGTGCTTGTATCTTTCAAGGAAAGTGTCATCTGGCCTAGCCATCCCAGCGCTCATCAGAGATTCAAAATGAAGAGGAGCCGTCCAGACCAAAGTAGCCCAAGAAATTCTTGGCTAAATGCATAGGGTCGTCCTTGAGCTCGATGACGACAAGTTCGGGTTCTTGGCCCCCAAAAGTGGGGTCACCATGGGAACAGAATCCCAACTTACGTGCTTCTTCTTCAGCAGCTTCCTTTGGAGTCATGGTTTCAAAAGATGAAAGTCAAAAATTGAATTCTCTCGGTTTATATAATAGAGCTTGCTGGCTGTGTTCATATTCTTCCATCAGATTCAATCAATCTCGAAAAATGAAGAGTCATCATGACATTTAATGAACTCATGCCAGCGTGTCAGGACTCATTCCCACTTTCTGTTCAAAGTAATTTCGAACTTTTGAAACTCATAAAGTTCGAAAACTTTGAAGGGGGTCTTGTAGGATGTGGAAAATTATGACACGCTGTCATTTTCATCCATACGCTTAAAGACAGATGTCAGTTGAAGCCATACGCTCATTCAAAAGCCATACGCTCAGTTAATATTTATTATTTACTGAAGTGACAGCACAGCATATGTTTAAATGAGGAATGAATCTGACACTTCATCTTTCGTGCAAAGACAGCTGTCACGAGAAAAGTAACCGTCGTATAGGTTTTCGAAGAGCCGGTTTTGTCTTTTACGAGGACAACTCAGCAGCCTTCATAAATACAAAAGCCATCATTACTGTCAGTTTTGACGGTCTGTCTGTCAGCCGTCAAATCCGCAGTCACGACGCTCGAGAAGATTTTATCAGTTATGGGAAGATATGGTGTACCAAAGAAGATTGATGATAGCCACGTGGCCACTTCTCCAGTGAGCGTATCGACCTCACATGACTCCTTCTTCACACAGTCAAGTGAGCGTATGGACCTCACATGATTCCTTGTTAACCAAGCGAGCGTATGACCTCACATGACTCCTTGCCCATAAAGTGAGCGTATGGATTTCCTATGGCACTACGCTGTCCAAGTCAGCGTATAAACTCTCCTTCAACAAGGCAGCGTATTACAGCAACCATATCCAGGATTACAGTCAACACACGTTCTCACGTGTCCTGTACCAGTTATCCACTTCTCTAGAAGTTATGCAACGTGGCATCCAGGCCATCAATCTCTCCTGAACATGCTCCACTACTTTCAACCGCACGCTAATGTGTCTCCATCAGAATTCGCCACGCGTCCCTGCAGTTATGCATACATCAAGTAACTACCTGAGCGTATGCTTAAGGACAGTTATCCTGAACTCTATAAAAAAGAGTTTCTTCATCTTCATCAGGGACTACAGGTCATTTTCAGAGAGAACAGAGAGATTGCCCAGTTGCTGTCCAAGTTCTTCGAAGTTCGAGTTTTCTTCATCGCATCGTCCAAGGGATAAAGTAATCGTCTTCTAGATTAGATTCCTATAGTTGTAATTTTCTCAGATATAAAATAAATAAAGTGAATTTATTTATGGAAAACAACGACCTCGATCGATCCGCAGTCTCTAAAGGAGAAGATGAGGATATCGTTAGCGTAAGCCAGGTGAGTGATAAGTGGGCAGCCGGTGGTGGTGGTGTGGAAGTGGTTGAAGCCAGGCATTCTGGGCATATTATTAAGGCTTCTGCTGAGGGCTTCAGCCGCAATGATAAAAATGGTGGGAGAGAGCGGATCTCCCTGTCTAACCCCGCGAGTGGAACGAAAGAATCCCACTGCCTGGCCATTGATGACGGTGGAGAACCACGTATTGTTGACAGATCTGAAGACGATGTCAATCCATGGTTCGGAGAAACCAAAGGCCCTGAATACCCAGATCATGAATTTCCAGTCCAGACGGTCGTACGCTTTTTCCATGTCAAGTTTGATGGCCATGTTCCCCCTCGACGAAAACTTCATGTACGTGATCATCTCTTATGCAAGGAGGATGTTGTCAGTTATATTGCGGCCTTTAACAAACCCGCTTTGCTCTTCGAAAATGATCTTGGGGAGATTGGACATCCGATTGGCGACAATTTTGGATATGATCTTGTTGGTGAAGGTACAGAGGCTGATCGGAAGGAAGTCTTTAAAGGTTTCCGGATAGTCTTTCTTGGGGATAATGATGATATTGGCGCAGGAAATCGAATTGGGATATCTGGCCCCTTGGGAAAGGCCTATAGTAGCTTCGACTAA
This sequence comes from Iris pallida, assembly GCA_029216955.1. Taxonomy (NCBI): domain Eukaryota; kingdom Viridiplantae; phylum Streptophyta; class Magnoliopsida; order Asparagales; family Iridaceae; genus Iris; species Iris pallida. The sequence continues at coordinate 14,615 of JANAVB010007473.1, read as the reverse complement.
GTCGATTTTAATGGTGTCCCAACAAGCTCTGAAAAAACCTCGTTGAAACCGTCCGGCCCTAGGGCACTGTGCTCATTAATGGACCAGACTGCAGCTTTGATCTCCTCCTCTGAAGTGGACGCCAGCAGGGACACGTTGTCGTTTTCGCTAATGAGGGAAGGGATAACCGACAATAGCGTCACGTCTTTAACGACCCACTCTTTGGTGAAGATATTGGAGTAGAAGTTCACAACCGCGGCTTGAATTTCGGCCTGGTCGTCCACCAGGTTACCGTTATCGTCGAGAAATCCGGTGTAATTTTAATTTGTTCCCGCGTCCTTTGACGCACGCATGAAAGAACCTGGAATTCCGGTCACCATTGGTATCCCAGATCGATCTAGCTTTTGCTTCCAGAATTCGTTCTCCACTCTCAGCCTGGATTTAAGAAGAGCTCTGGCGAGGTTGAGGGAGGCGCGGGCCTCCGGGGAACTATTAATGGCAAATGTAGACTCCACGGGGTGACGTCGTCCTTCGCCTCCCTGATAGCCCGGAAGATGTCACTGTAGGCCTCTTTGCTCCATGATGAGAGTGCCTTACGAGTGGCTTTAAGCCTAGCCGCCATTCGAGCCATTGGGTCAAGGGTCGAGACGGAATTCCACGCAAACAGAAACAACGTATTATGGAATTGGGGCTGATGACGCCAAAAGTCAAGGAAGCAGAATGCTTTCTTGTTGCTGGGGTGATTGTTGCTGATCTCGACAAGAAGAGGGAGTGATCCGATTCAGTGGAGTTCAGATGGGAGAGGTTAGTGATCAAGCCCATGTCGGACCAGCATTCATTGATCATCGTCCGATCTAAGCAGAAGAACTGTCACCGATGACCCTCCTACATGTCGCACCAGGTGAACGCACTGCCGTAGAAGGGGATAGGGGTGAGGTTCCCCTAAAAGGTAAAATTGTTGAAATCATCCATCGCTGGCTGGGGTGGAGGGCGCCCACCGGACTTCTCCTTCCTGCAAGACACCATGTTGAAATCTCCGATGCAAGGCCACAGAAGCCCTTGGGAATGAACCATCAGAAGGTCAGCCCAGAGCAATCTGTGCTCGGGGATATCGCAACTACCATGGACAGCGGGAGGACGGAATGAGGTTGAGGACCGGGTGTTCAACCCAACAAGTAAGAGCCTGGGGCGAGTCGTAAATTATGCCAAATTGGAAGTCTTGTGCAAGTAATAGCTAGATGTCATTGCCTCCTGCGATGGCATGCAGAAATCCTAACTTGAGTTGAGTGGCTTTTTATTCTACTTGGAGGGATTTTTGGTTCGATAATAATTAAGAGATCTATGCGATAAGTCTTCTTGAGGCTGAGAATTCTGTTCATCGTCGGTTTATTACCGAGCCTGCTCACATTCCAGGAAGATGTTAAGCATCGGATGAGAAAATGGGATGGGGTGATTGTGCTTCGTGGCAGACCTAGTAGTCCTTGTCGTCACCAGCTTTTGATTATTTTTGTTCTTCATGGACTAGGTTTTTTGGTAAGTATGCTGGTGAGCCCGTTGCTTCCGGTATCTTTGTTTGTCCGACCTTGATCGCTGCTTCCCTCGACGTCAGGGTAGGTGATAGGTGAGTCATTTTCCTGTTCTTCCAGGGCGCATAAGGGGTTGCCACGGTCCAGAAAGCCTGCTTCCTTGGCTTGCCAAAATCTGCCGGTTAAAGTGTAGCTGAAAGTGGTTTGAGCGCCCTTTGGGGTGGGGGAGGATATCGAGGGGGCTCTGAGCTGCCCGGTGGATGGTCGAATCGGATGAGGGACGGTTGGGGTCAACGTCGGAAGCCCGGGGTTCCTCGAACTGCTTAGAGCTGCTCACCGACGAGTCCTCTCCAGGTTGTTAAGAGCATTTGATGGGATTGGGTGGAGTGAGAGGCCCCAAGGGGGAGTGGTATGGTGATCTCAGGTGGGTTAGGGGTTGGGTGATGAGGGCATTATCAGCATTTGGGAGCTGTGTGAGGCCGCTGTTCTTGGGAGGATCTTGTTGGCCGGAGGGGGTGGAAGGGGGCTCGCTGGAGTCATTGTGGGCATCATCGAAAGGGATGCCTGAAAGGAGTTCGAACGCATTATGGAGGGGGAGGGTGGAGGGAGTGAAAGGGACAATAATAAAGCTGGTCGTGGCGGTCGTATGAGGGTGGTGGCGTACCTTCAATCTGAGGAAAGGGTCGGGATTTGATTTATGGATGATAATGTCGGGGTCTCTTTGAGCAGTCAACGCGTGTGGGGTGCGCGGGATTGTCTTTTTAGTTCAGGGTGAGCACGAAAGCAGTGCTGAATTAGGTGTCCGCTCATCTGGCAGTGTTTGCAAAAGATGATATTGTTGTCGTAAACCAGCGGTTGGCTGTGAGTATGATCCCCGAGCTCGATCTCTATGAGTTTGGGGGGTCGTTCGCAAGGTCTAACTCCACACATATCTTCACATAGTTTTACTTGGAGAGGTTACGATTTCTTCTGCGATGGCTACCAGGGTCCCAAAGGAGCTGGTAATCCGTTTGAGAGCAGCTGCGGGAAAGCAGACCAGGGAAGGTTGGGTAGGGTGATCCATGTTGAAATGATTGTTGAGTCAATTTTTGGGTTGAATTCGGGGGACCATTTGACCACTTTAGCAATCTGCGTGCCCATTCTGGGTGTGCCCTTGGCCCGGACTATCGCATAGTCCGAGTCGGCTGATAGGTGTAGGAGCATATGCTTGGGGGCGGAGCGGAGCGACCCGATAGGCTGCGGAGAGGCCTTGTACTCGATACTTTCGAGGCTATGGTGATCTTCGGCACCGGAGCCGAATTTGAGCACAAACGACTTGGAGAAGAGGATAAGGGAAGAGATCTCCGACGCGGCGAAGGGCACCCGAATGGGATCACCGTCCGAAGAGGCGGGAACTCTAAGTCCGGAAGTTGGATCTCCACCGTCGTCGATGGAAATCGCCTCCCCTATCTTGCCTTAAGGCCTCGACGTAAGAGCAGGGATATCGACCTCGGAGCTTTGGTGGAGGAAGGATGAATATCAGCGGGAGGCAAACTTTTGGACCCGCAACGGCGAGGGAGTAAGGGGCGACTCTTGGAACATTGTGGGGGCATTGGAGAGGGCTCCAGGTAGCGCCAACTCGGGGCAGCTGTGCCAGGTTGGGTGGGCGGGAATGGCTCCAGGTTGCGCCAACCCGTGGAGGCCCCGGGTTGCGTGAACCAGACTAGGGACCTATGATGAGCCAAGAGGGTAGGGGGAATGGCCCCGGATGCGCCAAAGGCAAGGGAGGAATCCCCAAGTTGCGCCAAGAGGCTAGAGAGAATCTCCAATTTATGCCAAGAGGCTAGGGGGAGAATCCCAGGTTGCGCCAAGAGGCTAGAGGGATAATCCCCATGGTTGCGCCAAAAGGTTTTTGGGATATGCGCCAGGAGGGCGCACACGGAAGGCCTGCGCCTGAAGGCACAAGTCAGGGCGCCGAAGCCAAAAGAAGTACTGCGCTAGGGGCGGGCTCATCCTCCAATGCGGGGCGTATACCCAAGGGGGTCACGTGACCCTCCGGACCCACGGATTGAATGGGAATAGCGCCTGAACTGTATCTCGAGGAGATGTGCACGAGCTAGGCGCAATAAGAGACGTACGATTCCAAACGGTTGACTGCGCCAGGGACTGGCACGCCTCCCAATACGAGGCTGCTGCCCGAGGGAACCACGTGCCCCCTGCTCCCATAGACTGAAGGGAATTCGAAAGCATTCCGGGCCAGAGGAGAGCGGGAAGGGGTTTGAGGAAGAGCTGGGGGCTTGCTGGTTCGGGCGGTGGTCGCTGGTTCTGCAGCTGGGGTAGAGGTCGGATCCACAGCTGGGGCGGAGAAGATGGACGCCGGCGGGGGCGACAGCCGCGACCGTACAGCTGCGCGCCACAAGCTGGATCTGAGCAGTTGTCCACCCGGGGGACGGGGCCGGAGGGGGGGCCCAAGGGAGGACGACGGCTGAGCACCGTGAAGCAGGGGGAGGGGTGACGATGGGCGCACCTTGGATGCCGCTGACAATCGCGGGAAGAAACTTTGACCTGGCAACCCTGAGCCGCGGCGGCGGCTACAAGCTAGCACAGCGAATGCGCAGGCGGAGGGCGGGGCATGAGAAAGGCTAGGGAGAAAAAATGCACTGCCGGCGGTTAAGAGCAGCAAGGAGGGGTCTATGCCGACGGGGCAGAGAGAAGGGGGAGGGGGAGCTCGGGGAGACCATGATTTCTCTATATATGGTATATATATATATATATATATATATATATATATATTATATATATATATATATATTATATATAATATATATATATATATTATATATATATCTGTGTGTGTGTGTGTGTGTGTGTGTGTTTGTGTGAGTGTAAACAGATATACATTATGTGGGTTGTTATGTTTTGTGTTTGAAAGTTCAATAATCTGAGATGTAAACATATGGGTTGTAGTCTACTTGTGAGGATTTCTAAGGTTATGTGGGTTACATGATATAGTATGTAATTATAATATATATATATTATATAATATTTTTTTTTATATATATATAAGATATATATATATAATATATTATTATATATATATATATATTATTATATATATTATATATATATATATATATATATATATATATATAATATATATATTATATATATTATATTGTATATAATACTTTATGTATGGATTGTGTCTTGATCTGTTTATATTAGAGTATATTATGTGGATATGTCATGGATTAAAGAATATGGTTAAGAGATATCTTGGGGTATGCAGGAACATGAGAGATGGATGTTAGGGTAGGCTAAATATTCGATGTACTATATGTATGTGTGTGGTACATAGAATATGATATGGTTATTGTGCTATACTATGTCTGTATTTATATCTATTTCAGTTGGATATACAATGTGATATATAATATCTGAGGTATATATGTGGTCTGCTTTGAGAGTTCACATATCAAGCATATATGTATATGAATATGGATGAAGGTATATATATATAATATGGATGAAGGTATATATATATATATATATATATATAATATATATATATATATATTATATAATATATATTACAGGATATTGGGTGTAAATATTGTGATTTCTATATATGTATATACTAGATTAGAGAGGCTAACTAGATATATGTGGTATGTACATATATGTGATAGATATAGGTGTAGTATCCTAGTATATATATACATTGCCTATGGTTAGGTTTTGAGCTAGTTTATCTTATGAGTTAACTTTAGATATTGACTCACTAGGCCTATATGAGTGTGTTGACTAGAGTTGACCGAACCCTAGACAGTTGACCAATTTACCTTAGATGTTGACATAGTTTGACTAGAAGGTTGACCAGAGTTGACCAAGAGTTGACTTTGACCTAGATTGACCTAGAATCATGTAGATTGCAATATATATTTCAATTACTATAATTTGAACTTTTTATAACCTGTATTGCTCTAAATAGGACATTGTGACTCCAGTTTGGACATATATATATATATATATATATATATATATATATATATATAGATATATATATATATATATATATATATAATCAATTGTCGTGGTATCAGGCGAGTACATTTTCTGATCATTTTTATTTATGGTAGTATCTATATTGCATGTTTTAGACTACTTTACTTGATGCTATCACGTTGGTAACACGGATTGGTACTATATAGATCTTTCATGAGAAGTTATCCCCCAGCGGGTACATCGAGTATTTTGTTCATGTACTTTCATGTGCATCATGTACTCCTTGTACTCGTATCTCTTCAGGTACACTCATGTGCTTCATGTAAAACTAACTATCATGTACATAACGTAACTTGACCAGATCCTTGTGTATTGATTGGGGTAGGGGTGGGTAGAAGTGGTTATGTGGTTAATTCCCAATTAGTGTAATCATGTACATGTCGGTTATACCTTCACGTATAATGGAGTTACCTTAGAATAATCATGTGCAAACCTAACCCGATTACATAACCATCTTGTTCTCTAAATCACTTATATTTACTTACAGTTTTTATTCTCTATACAACTTTCATGTACTCAGATTTGTCTATTTTAACTGTTCATGGACATCCCTTTCTACGGAGTTTTATGTATTCATATTTTTCATGTACATCTCTCTACATCATTTTAGTATTTTATTCTACTGCTTGTTCTATATTTTCTGCCATGTTTTGGATCTATTTTGGAGATATATGCTTGTTCCTGACCTGATTGGAACCGTTGACAAAATATTACAGATAACTTGGAGGACCCTTGGCACTACCTTTGGAGCTGACGTAGATGACACTTGCGACTTGGACACTCAGGAGGATCCAGCTTGTACAGAGGAGACTACTCTAGTTCTTAGACTAGATTGTTAGGGCTTTATCTTATTATTTTGTGTTGTCTTGAGTTGTATTATTCAGATGTTGTAGTATTGATAATACTTAGACTTATTTCATTTCTGGTTGTATCTCACTCCGTGGATTTATATCTATCTTATCGTGTCATTTATCTACCTCTAGCTTATGTGATTGAGTTGTATCTTCTGAGATTGTCCTCCGTTCGGAGAGTTTATCTTATTAGTCAGATTTATATTATTGTGTTAGATGTCGTTGTGACCTAGGACATTGTTCTATCGCCGACACTGCGGCGTAGGCTGGACGTACCCACGTTCACGTGCCCCTAAACCGGAGCGGGTCGTGACAACTTTACAGCGTACTATCGCCGTTACTACGGCGTAGGCTGGACATGGCCCACATACTCATGCCCGAATATTCGGGTGCGGGTCGTGACATATTTTTATGGTGGCCCATGCAGGTCAATCATAGCAACTAGTGCGAAGTCGTGGTAGTACTTAGGCTTAGCCATACTACTGCGAGCCTGCCCTAGGATAAGGATTTTAGAGTCATAGAATATTTTAGGAGATTTGGTACTCAATCACATATTAGGATCTCTTGATAGATTTCAGGGATGGCCCTTGAGAATCTTACTTCAAAATATTGTTAAGCCTATTTTCACTTGCTTTTGCTTATCCTGACTTTTGAATACTTGTACTTTGCCTAACCCAATTCTTGCATAGAGATAAGGTACATGGAGTCTAGAAGGAACCAAGGAGTCGAAATTAACCCATATACATGAAGGCTGAGAATTATTTTAGGTTATATCCAGAAACTTGAATTTGACTAAGATATCACAATTGGGACTTTAGGTTTGTTGAAATGGGTTTGAGAAAAAATGGGAAGCCTTAGAGAAACAAAACGAGGATTGCATGAACAAGCGAGAAATTACCTATAGTTGTATTATAATTTTTTTGACAATTAAGAGGATAGTATTGTATGGACTTGTGACAAGGAAAATTATTAAAGAGAAGTTGTATATGACTTTTACAGTAGTAAGAGCCACTTCGAGATATATTAAATAGTCTTTCCTGCTTGAGCAGCCCAAAAAGTAGCACTGGATACAAATATTCTATAAGAAAAGAATTCAAAAAATTATAAGGAATCGTTTAGACTGAATTCTAAATTTCTTTAAGGAGGGTAGATTTGTAACCTACTTGAACCGAATTCTAAAATTATTTTCCGAAGTTTTCTTTTTGGGAATTTCTATTTTTAAAATTTTTCCTAAATCTTTAAGATCATGAATTGTAATTTTGAGTATATTTTCGAGTCGTAATATGCTATCGGTATTTTGGGACATGGGTTTTGTGAAACTATTTTATGTGAGAATTTTATCCTAATTAATTTTCCTGACCATTTTTTGAATTTTCATAAGTTATAAATATTCGCTTTATATAATAAAAAAATATTGTCAAAATATTATTGTAAATAAATATACTTTATTACTATTTTTAATCCTGAAGCTATAATGATTTATTTTATTCTATTTTCCCCGTATCTGATCAGCAATTAGTAATTAATAGATAATTAGCTCGATTTTGGCTAACTAGTTAGACTAATTAGTATTAGTATTAGTGTTAGTTGTTAGTGTTCCACTAGTATTCCTACATCTATATAATTACAAGCTTGCCCTTAGGGTTTCCCAACCAGACTCTTGTATATTGGGGACTCTCCAATAGTTTACACAATTTTTCCTACACCCATCCTTAAGCAACACACATAGTCGCCACTGCCACTGTAGCACTAGATCCATCCCCGACTTCCCTTCCTCCTGGACCCCTGTCCCAAACTGCTTCACACTATAGCCGCACACCATCATCCTCCTCATGACCATCAGGGCCTCCGGCGTGACCCTGGCCGAGCCCATCCTGGCCACCTCCCCCAACAAGCACCATCCACCACTGCCTCCCACAACAAGCACCATCCTGACCATTTGGTGAGTGAGAGTTGATTATTAAGACCACAATGAACAACTTGGAGGTTGAAATTATTTTGTTGAATATGGACAAATGCAAGAAAAAGAAAGGACAACGACTTTGTTATGACTAAATGAGCAAGAGAAATTCTTAATTTTATTTTCTTAATTTTGTTATTTCTGTCCGACTTACATCAATCAAACTACCTCATATATAAACCTGTTAGCTACATTTTTATCTATCTTTATCTATCTTGAATTTTTATATCTCTTTAGTTGGAAAGGGCTGAGGAAGTACCGTAATCATCTCGTTCATAAAGGACATAAATTATCATGTGGTGATCATGGTAGAAATATGGAATGTTGGACGTTGAGATAAAATTAGTGGAAGAAGGATATGGCTAAGATTGGTAACAAAAATCAAGTGATGGCAGTATTGATTTGGAAATGAATACCCTTAGGGAATTATTAGAGTATGGGTTACTTCATGTAAGAGGGAACTTAGGAGGATCTCAAGAAAGAATAATGGTAGATTATACATAAAATGGTAATAACTATATATATGCCGAAGTGTATTCTTAAAATTGGTGAGGAAATACAAAGATGATTTGATTATAAGAAAACTTGGATGTTTTATGGTTACTGACTCTCAAGATATTTCATTACGACTAAGACATTGAACTTAAATTCCAAAATATAGGAAGAAGATTATGACTACATGGGATGAGGATACAGAATTGAACAAAAGATTGGTAAGGAAATGATAAGAACTGGTAGAACCCGAAACTTTTGAGTTATAGGAAAATCTAGAGGCTTTTGTAGGAATGCTAAATTTTAAGGAGGATAACATTCGAAGGTATAGGATTGAAGGATATGAAAAGGAATGGTTTATAATAGGGAAGCAAAATTTTATGTGGTAGTAGTGGCATTAGATTTGAGTAATACGAGGGGTACAATTTGGAACCACATTCAGGAAATTTACGAACCCCGATTCAGGAATTCGGATCCAGGTTAAATACAAGTGGAGGGATTTGGATTAAGTTGATAAAGAATTTTTTGGGGCTCTAACAAGGGTATGTTTCATGGACTAGTGCCAAAGCGGATTGGTGCCTTTGGAATAAAGGTCAAGCCTAGTAATATAACAGGGTTCAAATCTCCATGACTGAAGACTATGATTTTTGGTAGTAGTCACATAAGGTTTGATTTTAGAATCAAATTGTGATTTGGTAGTGATATGTTGGACTTGTAAGAGAAAGGGATAACTGGAAATGACAATCGGATAATCTGGTAGCAGACGAAGCAGAACGAGATGATTACCTTGAATTTCTTTTTCAAGTCGTATCATTTTCCTACCCCGACAGAAGAAATTGATTTCCTATCCTTAAATCGTTCATTAAATTTCATATCGCTAAAATTTTGATCCACCTTGATCATGACCGATCGATCGATTTTATATTTTTCTTTATCGTACTAAGGTTCTTGATTTTGACTATACCCAATGATTTAATCCGTATGCTTAGACTTCAATCCTATTTTTGCTCATGCCTGAAACTTCAAATAAATTCTAATTAGTAATATCTGAGTCCTATCCTAATCATGATTTGAATTATCACTAGTCTGATTATGCCTGCATTTTTATGGTAGTCATCCTAGATGACCTTGCATGACTAGACAACTTTGATTTAAAAGATCGTGATTTTTAACGATTATGACTATATGTATTATTCTTCAACCTGAGATCGTGCCAAATGAAATTAAATTATTTCCAAATCCTCAATCACGTCCACGGTCTGACCGTATTCACGACTTAATTAATCTTTTTCGATAGATTTTGATCGTGCCTATAAGACTTTAATTTTTATCTGATCGTCCAAAATTTTATCCTTGTCATACCAAGTCTTGGTTTTGATCGTGCCTATGCGACTTTAACTCTGCTCTTATCGAACCTGGATGCTATCGATCGTGCTATACTCGAAGTTGACTCTACTTTGATCATAACCAATACTATAATGGTTCTATGAGTCGTGCCTAAATAACTTGAATTTTCATTCTAAATGCGTGCCTAATTGATTCGACCATAGTTCGACCTTATCCTTGATTGTGCTAATGACTAGTCGTGCTTATGAAATTTTGATCTGATTATTCTTGATCGTGCTAAAACATAATCATTCGTCATGATTGTGCCTAAAACTGGATTATACTCTTCGTCATATCTGAACCATCGGTTGACCATGTTGATATTAAATTTTGAGGACACAATTTCTTTAAGGAGGGTAGATTTGAACCTACTTGAACCGAATTCTAAAAATTTTTGTCCGAAGTTTTTTTTTAGGGAATTTCTATTTTTTTAAATTTTTCCTAAATCTTTAAGATCATGAATGTAATTTTGAGTATATTTTCGAGTCATAATATGCTATCGGTATTTTGGACATGGGTTTTGTGAAACTATTTTATGTGAATTTTTATCCTACTTAATTTTCCTGACCATTTTCTGAATTTTCATATGTTATAAATATTCGCTTTTATATAATAAAAATATATTCAAAATATTATTGTAAATAAATATACTTTATTACTATTTTTTAATCCTGAAGCTATAATAATTTATATTATTCTATTTTCCCCGTATCTGATCAGCAATTAGTAACTAATTGATAATTATCTAGATTTTAGCTAACTAGTTAGACTAATTAGTATTAGTTAGTGTTATTTGTTAGTGTTCCACTAGTAATTCTACATCTATTATAATTACAAGCTTGCCCTTAGGGTTTCCCAACCAGACTCCTGTATATTAGGGACTCTCCAATAGTTTACACAATTTTTCCTACACCCATCCTTAAGAAACACACATAGTCGCCACTTCCACTGTAGAACCAGATCCATCCCCGACTTCCCTTCCTCCTGGACCCCTGTCCCAAACTGCTTCACACCATAGCCATACATCATCATCCTCCTCATGACCATCAGGGCCTCCGGCGTGACCCTGGCCGAGCCCATCCTGGCCACCTCCTCCAATAAGCACCATCCACCAGTGCCTTCCTGCACCACCAGTTCCTAAGCCAACACTAAACCACCACGACACAGCCACTCCATTTCTGTGCTCGACACGGTCACCACCACCATCTACAACACCAGCACGACACCACCTCCAGTGCCATTAGCCCAACACCCCACCGTCCACCACCATTCCGGCGCAACCACCCCATTGTCACCACCCATACCACCACCATAGAGAGTGTAGAAAATAAAGATAGGGAGATCCGCCACTCACCGGATCCCGTCTCCGCTACTGTCGGATCTCGTGATCGGCCGTCCGGCTACCCGGTTCGACACCGCACCCCCAAAGCGCCCATGCCGAGGCAGCTCCTAGCTCCCAGCAGCAGCGGCCGGGGCACCGAGTCCCCACTAGCTCGGCGACCGCGTTCCTCCACAACCACCGCCTCTCGCACCGCTTCGGTGTCTCCGACGAAGCCATGACCTCCGACCCGATGGATGCCCCTCCACTGATGGACGATCCCGGCCTCCGTACGATTGACCTGCCGCCGACGATTTCCCCCGGTGAGCTGTTCTTCCTCTCAAGCCTGTCCATCTTCTCTTCGAATTTGGTTTTTGTTCTGAAGTTAGGAATGAATGGATGAAGGATGGCGAGAGAAAACCTCTCTTTTATTTTTAAATGGGGATGAGTTCTCTTGATTTCAGGTTGACCCTTACCTTATTTTTAGGAAAGAGGAGTGGTTAGACTCAGCTGAGCCTTTTCAATTTGGGTCAGCAGTGAAACCCTCATTTGTGGAACATTTTTTTAGATATTAAATATGATTAATGGTTATTAATATTATTAGAATTTTATTATCATTAACTATAATAAAAGTAGGGTTGCTTTGGTCTATTTTGGGGTGGAAATCATGGGATGGGCCTTTAGCCAATGCTCATTTGATATATATACATGAATATACCTATTGGTATTTATATGTATATTATTTATATGTATTATATATATATATTATTATATATATTATATTATAATATAATATATATATATATATATAATTGTTGAAAAATATATATATATAATTATTTTGGGATAATTGTTATAGGAATACGTATATATATATATAATATATATATATATATATATATATATATATATATAGATATATATATATATATATAATAATATATATATATATATTAGTAAAGTATAACATGTTTACTAAATAATATTATATATATATATCTATAATATATATATATATATATATATATATATATTTGGTTTAGCAACCTAAAATACTATTACGATATTTTTTTAATGAAATTATGTTTTACCAAAATAATGTTTAAAGTCCTAAAAAATGATTTTCTTGGTTTTCGAATATTTCTCTAAAAAATATTTCGATTAATAAGATATAATTTCAAAGGTTATAAATAATTTTGAGAATAGTAATATGTATTTAATGATGCTTTCCCTTTAAAATCATAAATCACGATTATTATAGTCGTTTCCCTTTTCATGATTCGATTATTGTGTCAAACTCTAATTTTGGGCTTCTATATAACAAACTAGACTATTTGGACTATTCTAGACTCAATGGAGCCGCCTGTGTCGTCAATTAGGACCATATTGTAGAGTATAGCATCGATACCTATTTTGTGTCGACATGTTCGTGTCTTGTACGTCGACTCCAACTAAATTGAGGCGAGTACATTCTCTAATAATTTTTCTTTGTTATTTTCTATTTTTCGTGTATTTAGCGTAGATATCCATAGTTTCTTGACATGTTGGTCACATGTATTGGTATTGTCTGGATACCATCATGAGATGTTATTTCTTGTACGTCTTGGTATACCTTATGCAAGTCTTCTCATTGTTTCTTGTGCATTGTATAAACACGAATCCTACGAAGGCTCGTGACCTCCTCAAAGAATCCGTGTCATAACGTATCATGGTTGGATCTACTGTATCAGTCGGGGGCTGGGAGTAGTAGTGTAGATATGTGGTCAATATCCTCATTGTGCATGTATTAGTTCCTTGTGAGTGTTAATCATACACCTCACATATATTTAACCAGGCCAGTAGACCTTGTGTAAGTTCCCAAGCCGGCCACATGTCGAAGCTAGTACTTACTCACATAGCTAGTATAGATTCTTGACTCTTATAGATTCTTGACTCTTGTACATGATATAACCTTCTCTACTATTCCTTGCTCTAGCTTATAGTTTTACCATACCATGCTACTTTTATGTACACTTTACTTATTCTCGTATATTCTCTCTATTTACTGTTACGTAGTCTTTATCATTTACTGGAAACTGTTGTTAGTGATGTGTTCGTTCCAATCCTGATTGGATAACTATTTTTAGGTAATGTTATGCCCCTTACTCTGGACTTCATGATCATAGATCCCGACGTTATCTCGGATAGTGAGTTGACCTCTTGAGAGCTCTAGACCATTCTTTTCTAGATTTATGTCTTGTTCATCGGATATGTCTTCGATACATTCCTTGATATGTACTATCATTTTATAGATTCTATTGTTGTCTTTCTCTCATATCTTCCTTAGTCGTATGTGATTTGAGTTCATGATATTCTAGTGGATCATAGAACTGTTCAGATATAGTATTGGGTACTTGACAGCATACTACCACCTATACTACGATGTAGGCTGTGCGTGGCCCACATACTCATGCTCGAATATCCGGGTGCGGGTCGAGGAAGGTGAGGGATGCGACGGTTGACTCGAGGGTAAACTTGGACGTTGCAGACAACGCCAACGACATCATCATTCAAGAGGAAGCCATTAATGATGGAGATGATGCAATAAAGAAGAGATATATCACACCCAAGACCTGAAATATGGAGATCGGGGATGCAACCACTAAAAAAAAAAAAAACCCTTTTATAACATTGAAAAAATGTTGTGAATGGGATTTTACAATGTTTAATATAAGGTTGTTATATCCAGGGTTGTAAAAGGGTAGGGTATCTTCCACAATGTTCATTTGAACGTTGTGAAAACGTTGTAATAGTTCTTCCCACAACAATTAACAAACATTGTTGAAATTTATAAAATTCGACCAAAATATTTCTAAACATTTTTCAAGTATTGTAAAATACTCTTTAAAACGTATTACGAGTATCGTAAATATAATTTCAACAACAATGCAGCTATAGAAGAAACAATGTATACTACGTGTAGTAATCGTTGTACATAGATTTTGTACAACAATGTACAAACATTGTAAAAAATTATTTATACAACTTTTAAAAATTGTTGTATATTCAATCATGTTTAC
>JANAVB010007472.1:0-86797 GCA_029216955.1 Iris pallida | reverse complement strand
TATATATATATATATTTTTTATATATAATATATTATATATTAAATATTTATATATTATAATATATTATAATATATTATAATATATTTATATATATATTAATATTATATATATTTATATTTATATTTATATTTATATTTATTTATATTTATTTTATTTATATATATAAGGTAAGAAGCGGCAGCGGTCGGGAGGCCCTCTCCTCACCACCCCGCCCTCCCCCGCCGGGATCTGGTGGGTGGGATGGCCGATCGGCCTCCCCGGCCCGGCGGCTACCCTCTGCTTCTTCGCCCCCCTGGGCAGTTCCCCCCCAGGTCAGCCGGGCCTCGCCTGGCCCGCCCATCTGTGGGGTCTCCCCCTCCCACCGTCTTTCTGCCGAGCGGACCCCCCTCGTCCCCTACCTCCCTTCCAACCCTCTCTTTCTTCTCCGACATCGACGTCGTGGTCGGCACCGGCTCCACCAGTCGAGGAAGGGCTCCCCGTCGGTCTTCCTCTCGCCCGGGTCGCTACGACACCCCGTCGTCCAGCCCGTCCCTTCGTCGGTTGCGCCTCCTCCGGCTGAAGCTCCTCCCATCCCGGCGCCTCCAACCACCCTGGCTCTCCCTCCTCTCGGCGCCTCCCTCTTGCTGCGGCTTCCTTCTCTTCCCCGTCCCAGTGCCCCGGGGGGCCCTCCTCCCGCCCGCCCCCCCGTCGGAGTTCGCCCCGACGTCGGTGGTCCCTCCCCACCCCCTTGGGTCTCGAGCCCCCCTCTGGACGCACGGTGCCCCTCTCTCTGGTGGCAGCCGTGCCGCCGACGGTACCGCTGTCCCGTCCCGCGACGCCCGCTCTGGTCTCCGACGCTCCCTCCGCCACCCCCGTCCCCTCCCCCTCCCTTTCATCTCTTTCTCCGATAGCCGTCGTGCTCCCGGCGGCTGATGGCGCTGCGCCCCGTACCCCCTCTTCTGGCCTCGTCGGAGGTAGGTTCCCGCGGAGTCGCCGTAGCCGCCCTTCCGTCCTCCTCCCCCAGGAGGTCCTCGCTGGCGGTCCACTCCCAGCCCGGTTCCCATTTCCGTGTAGCCGTACGGCCACCTCACCCGCCGGCTGCCTGGCCTCCTCCATAGCGGTCAGCAGGACCGCCCCCTCCCTTCCCTCTCTCCCCTTCCTCTTCTATCCTCCTGGCTTCGTCCTCGTCGGAACCCTCTCTCCACCTTAGCCACCCCTCCTCGACTTCCGGCGCTCGTCCCCCGACTCCCTTCCCTACTCCGCCCCACACTCCCTCCCGTTCACGCCCTCCAGGCTGGCCTCCTCCGCCGGCGCCCTACCGGCTCTGAGAGATGCGCCTGGGCGGGGGGGCCCGATGCTTCTTCCTCGTTTTACGTGCCACTTTGGGCAGTGCAGCTCCCCGAGCTGCGTGCCTGCAACCCTTCGGGTTGCGCATCCTCGGGCTCCGCAACCGACGCATAGGGCTGTGTGCCCTTTCCTCCTTACGGTCGAGCGCCCACACCGTTTCTAATTTCGAATTTTTCTCGTAATTTTGCAATTAACCCCCTCAACCTTTTGTATTTTCAACTTAGCTTATTCCAGGGACCCTTTTGTGTTTTAGGAACCTGGCACCTGTACTGCTCGTTAAGAGCCACCCTTTTCATTCAATAAAATATTGTTTGTTTATATATATATATATATATATTTTTCTTTTTGTTTATATATATATATATATATATATATATATATATATATATATATATATATATATATATATATATATATATATATATATATATAAATATATATATATATATATATATATATATATATATATATATATATATATATATATATATATATATATATATATATAATATATATATAAAAAATATATATATAAAATATATATATATATATATATAATATATATATACATATATATATATATATATATATATATATATATATATATATATATATATATGTATGTATGTATGTATGTATGTATGTATGTATGTATGTATGTATGTATATATATAAATATATGTATGTAAAAAATATATATATATATGTATATATATGTATGTATGTATGTATGTATGTATGTATGTATGTATGTATGTATGTATGTATGTGTGTTGCTGAAATTATTTTTAGTATATATATTGTGTGAAAATATGTGTGATATAAAATGTATATGGCATGTAGCCCTATGGGATATAGCCTATGTAGCCTATGTGTATTGGCATGAATACACATGAGATGTGTGGTTGATAGACTTGTATGACCTTGTGATGATGTGTGCTTGCTAGAATAGACTGGTTAGGCTTAGTGAGACTTGTTTGGGTTAGGTTTGACCTAGTTGACCTAGTTTGACTAGTGTAGTTGACTAGAGTTGACCAAAGGTTAACGTTAGCCTTGATTGACCCAAACATCATGTAGAATACATTGTAGCATTCTATTTTACCATTTTGGACATATTGTGACTTGTACTGTTCTATAGGAGCCAGACACCACTCCTCAGGCAGTATTTTATTTCAGATATTCAAGATATCAGGTGAGTACATTCTCTGATTATTTCATATCTTTCTTAGGATTATATTCTTGCTATAGATTACTTTACTTGAAGCTGACACATTGGTAACACTAATTTGTACTATATGGATCCCTTCATGAGATGTTATCCCTCTCGAGAGCATTGGATACTCATGTCTTGTGTGTTTTACTTACATCATGTATCTCATGCTTCTATTATCATGAATCTATCATGAATCTGCTTTTGATTCATCTACTCTCATGAATCACAGAGCCTTCAAGAATCTATTCATGAATCACTCATTATGAGCCAGTAGCGTAGTCATGAATCTTAACATAACTTGACTGGATCCTTGTGTATTGATTGGGGAATGGGAGAGTAGAACTAAATATATGAATAATTCCAAAGTAGTGTAGTCATGAATCACCTCTTTAGTATAGCCATGAATCACCTCCAGCTGTTCATATGTTTATCTTTTACTCTGAATAACTAGTCACTGATAGTTCTCTATATATAGTAGCTATTTACTTACAGTTCTCTCTTTTATACCATGTTTCTTTCAGTTTCATGTATCTTACTCTCTAGCATGTTTATATTTCCTAACCTTTTATGATTTGTGTGAGATGTATTGTGCTCGCTCCTGTCCTGACTGGACCTGTTGAAAATTTTACAGAGGATAATGAGAAACCATGTACCCCTTACTATGGAGCTTGCCTAGATGACACTCGCGACCTGGACCCTTGGAAGGTTCAGGCAGCTGCTGAGGATGATACCCATGTATAGTATAGATAGTCTAGACTGTTCTTCTTTTCATGTTAGTTGTTGTCCTTGATTTCAGAGATGTATTATTATGGAGATATTAAGATTTGTGTTTGTCGACTTGATTTATTTTACTTCTATTTGTACCTCAGTTTTAAGGATTTTCTTATCTATTCCATCGTGCTATATTCTACCTCTAGATTGTGATTGAGTTGTACCTTTTGTGACTTAGCCTCTAGTTGGAGAGTATTCATATTGTGTTAGTTATTTTCATTACCTAGAACAGCGTTCTACCGCCGACACTGCGGCGTTGGCTGGGCGTACTCACTTCTCGTGCCCTTACTCTAGGGTGCGGGTCGTGACAAGGGTAGCGCCCCTAGACCCTAAACACATCCTCTTACATTTCTCCTCAGAGGCTAACCACAAGAATGTCTGGGTCCGAGGCACAGGAAGGATAGATAATCACACATTCAAAATTATCAAATCGTCCCCAGAATTTAACATTGCCAAAGATTCCCCGATCGTCTCGACGTGGGTCACGTTCCCGAACCTCCCTCTAATTTGTTTTGCCCTCGCAGCCCTGAAGAGGATTACGAGCTCCTTCGGCACGTTCGTTGCCATGGCAGAAGAAACCAGGAGTCTCTCCAAGGGTAACTACGCCAAAATATGCATGGAGTTAGATCTATCTAAGGATATGCCCAAACACATCCAGATCTTGCTAGGCGATAAGACGCACACCCAACACATAATATTTGACAATATCATCATCTTCTGCAAATACTGTCAGACGAGAGGTCACACCATAGAGCACTGCTTCCTTGCACACTCAGAGTTAAAGAAGACGACCCCCCGTAAGGTCGTCTCCACCAAACAGAGCAAGATTATCCATCAATCTCCACTACTTCCTCGTCCCAACACCCATATCGGATTTAAGGCTAGCTCCAGACATTCCAATAGCCAAGTTCTGTCTCCCTTAGGGAGGGCCCTGGTCCCCTATCCATCACCGGTCTTCAACCACTCCAACAAATTCGGCCTTCTCGAAACTGACATCATCGACAGCACCGAAGTGGCCTTAGAGATCAGCGGCATCCCAGAAGAGGAAGACGTGATGCTCCTTCTAACTGAACCTATGGGTGCCAAAGCCGAAGAATCCCACTCCCAACAACAAGCACCTCTGGATAATGCTATGGTGCTCTAAAAACCATATTCGACTCCTACAGAAGTCACTCAAACTAGCCACACCGGAGACCTCAGTATGGCAGAGGACAATGAGAACAAAGGCGCCTCCAGAAGGGAAGCAGACACAACTACGGTAGACAAGATACCAAAAAATATGATGGAAGCTATCCCACCCTTCGACATAGCAACCCCCTCTAACCGCCACTGCATAACAGATATCCGTATGGATGTCCTTGCCAACATTGGGCAAGCCCAAGTGACCAGGCTTCAACAGGGCATCGACGCTGGCATCACCACCTCGGACAGCTATTTTGGAGCTTTGGCTGAGATTACCGGAGAGGTTTATATACACCCGAATGAGGAGACAGACACCACCAAGACTGATAAAAAGGATGCTACAATTTCCAAAAAATCCAGAAAAATACAAACTAAAGAAGCTTCGGCCATGACCACCAGGTTGGCTACGAAACTCACCAACCTCTTCCCTTCTAAAGCAACTCCAATGCTTAACATTCTTTCGTGGAATGTTAGAGGCCTTGCCAACAAACCTACCTTGAGAAGATTAAAGAGTCTCAAGCGTATTCACAGACTTGATATCTTAGTGATTATCGAACCTAAAGTTCCTCCAAACAAACTCAAATCCATTCAGTTGCAGTTAGATTTCTCTTCGGCCATTGCTGGCTGCCACGATATCTGGATCCTCTTCTCTTCCGACGTAAAGCTTGACATCATCCTCGACTCGAGACAGACTCTCACGTGTTGAGTTGAACACACCATGCTCCTGTCTCGCTCTCTCATGTCTGTCGTCCACGGTAGCTGCGACATCCCCGATCGTAAACAACTATGGGAAGACCTGATGTTCGTCCAGCTTAACCACATCAAACTTTTCTGGCTTTGCGTTGGCAACTTCAACGCCATCACGTACAGAAAAGAGAAGTCGGGTGGTCGACCTCCTCCTTTGTCGGCTATTTACGACTTCACCAACTTCATCTTTAGCGCCCACTTGTCTCCATTCCAGTTCGTTGGCAGCACTTTCACCTAGTACAACATGCAAGAAGGTGCTCGACGACAATACTCCCGCCTTGATCGTGCTCTCATCAACCCGAAATGGTCGAATATGGAGATCATCTCCAGTCTATCTCACCTCAATACGACCTAATCAGATCACTTCCCTCTCCTCATCGAAATCAGCAACAAATCGAACTAGATTAAGAAGAGATTCTTCTTCCTCAACTTCTATAGCCATCACCCCCAGTTCATGAACACGGTTGCCACCGCTTGGAATAGTGTGGACGCCCTTGACCCCTGGTCCGTGTCGCGAACAAACTCAAAGCCACCAGGAAGCTCTCACTGCCTGGAGTAAAATTGCTTTTGATGACATTTTCCAGGATGTCCGTAGGCGGAGGATTATGTCACCCATGTAAAAATTCTATTCGCCACCGACAGATCACCTACAGTTCATGCCTCCCTCAACCTTACTAGAGCTCATCTGAAATTTTGGCCGAAAGTTGAGGCGGACTTCTGGAAACAGAAAGCCATGTTAACATGGGACAGCGAGGGAGACAAAAACACGAGCTACTTTCACTCTTGTGTCAAGGGGAGCAGACAACAGCTCAACCTTCACTAAATCGCATATAAGAACGGTCATATTATCAAAAATCAACAGAGGATCCAAACGATGATCGCTAATTTCTATTCTCATTTGTTTACTAAAGAAGCCATCACCTTGGACGAGAAAATCCTAGCGGAGATCCCTCGCCTGATAAAAGATAGTGACAACACCCAGCTGCAGCTTCCTCCTTCCGAGCTAGAAGTCAAAAAGGTCGTATGGGCTCTGAACGAGCACAGTGCTCCCGGACCGCATGGTTTCACTGGTGTTTTCTTTAGGGCTTGTTGGGACATCATCAAGGCGGATATCCACGAGGCGGCCACTGTATTTTTTTTTCAAGGAGTCAGGTACCCCCGATCGATTTTCTGCGCCAACCTTATTCTTATCCCCAAGCAGGATAATCCGGAGACCTTCAAAGACTTCTGCCCCATAAGCTTGTGCACCTTCACTAAAAAAATCATTTCGAAGATTATTGCCAACTGCATGACCGAGATTCTACCCAAGATTATCTCTGAAGAGCAGAGTGGCTTCGTCTATGGCAGGAACATCTTAGTCAATATCCTACTGGCCCAAGAGATGATCACGTGCATAAAATTACCGTCTAGGGACGGAAACATTACAATCAAGCTGGACATGAAGAAGGCGTATGACAGGCTAGACTGGCAATTCATGATTTGTACGGATGGTTTATTTAAATCTAGTCGTGGTGTTAGACAAGGAGACCCCTTATCATCCACCATCTTCATCATTGTTGTAGAAGTGCTGAGCAGAAACCTCACTAAAATGGTGGGCACCCCCCACTACCAGTATTTTTATACCACCAGCGGTTGTCCGATCATCACCCACCTTGCTTATGCCGACGACATCCTCATCTTCTCCTCCGGCGACGTCGGGTTAGCGGAAGTGGTCTATAACACGTTGCAGAGATACGCCAAATGCTCTGGCCAGTGCATCAAACCCAACAAGAGTTCCATATATGTACACCACAAGACCAACAGAGAACACTCCGCCTCCCTTACCAACATCACTTCCTTCTCCGTGGCGTACTTCCCTTTCTCCACTTAGGGTACCCGATGGTTTATGGATGGTCCAATGCGGCTATCTTCGAAGGGCTGGTGGGAAAAATTAGGAAAAAAATTGAGGGTTGGCATAACGGAATTTTATCGCCAGGCAGGAAGATGATTCTGATTAAACATGTGCTCTCCTCCATCCCCATCAACACCCTCGCCGCTTGCTCTCCTCCTAAGAAAGTGCTCTCCACCATTGAAAATATCTTCGCTAACTTCATCTAGGGGCATAGCGACGGTAAGGACAAGCATCATTGGGCTAGTTAGGACACCTTGGCCAGACCCACAGTCGAAGGGGGTCTTGGTTTTAGCAGATTGTTGCATGTCGTTGACGCTTGCTAGATGAAACTTTGGTGGAAGCTTCGAGTGAGTCATAATATTTGGGCTAGATTCATGAAGGCCAGATATTTTAGGCACATTCACCCGTCCTCCGCTGTCTCCAATTGCAGATCATCCGTGTCTTAGCATCGCATCCTCCACGATCGGAGTCTCGCTGAGCCTCTGATCCATCTATATCTAGGATCTGGCGAATCATCTTTATTCCAAGAACGATGGGCCAGAGAAGACCTCCACTACCAGTACCCGACTGCCCTCCCCGCCCCCAGCACGATTCGTGATTTATGGGATGACTCGGTCGACTGGCTCAGGGAGCGAGCTCGTGAATGGATAGGGAAGGCGACCACTGGTGTGCTGCTAGCCGCAGGATTGAAGGTCAGGACTGTCCCCGATTCTCTGCAGTGGTCTATGTCGGCCAACGGCTCTTTCTCATTAGCTTCGACCAGAAGCGTAGTTCATAGCATTGGGACGGAATCCCCCATCATTGGCCCCTTCTGGCAGCATTACATCCCAAAAAATGGTTCTTTCTGATTTGGAGAGCGTATCGCAAGAAGCTCCCCACTGATGATGCTCTCATAACAATTAGATTCAGCTTAGCTTCCGCATGTCACTACTGCATGGCAAAACAATCAGAAACTGCTGACTACATTCTTCATTCTGGAGAATTGGCCATGCAAGTATGGAACGCGCTCTTCCTATGTTGCAAGTAGGACCAGGATGGTGGAAGCTACAACAATCTCCTCGTCACTTGGGGAAAAGCCTCGTACGACCACCATATCGTTGCAGCCGCTATCATATGGGTCATGTGGAAACATTGTAACAAATTCAGATACGAGAGACACCAATATACGGCCACCCAACTGATCCTGGAGGTCTTACGACAGATTTACAAAGTCAGCATACACTATAAACACGGTCAGGAGGTCTTATGGTAATCCTTGCTCTCCTGATCTGGGGGCATAGAGCGGGAATCATTTATTTTTACCTTCTTTTTATGTCTTCCATTTGCGCTTACTTGTAAAGGCTTCGGCATTTTGCATCTTGTTATGAATAAAATTAGAGTGTTTGGAGGAATATATATATATATATATATATATATATATATATATATATATATATATATATATATATATATATATATCGACACACACACATATGGTTATTAGATAAGGAAAAGGAAAAGAAAAAAAAAAAAAAAAGCCCAACCAAGCCAAACCTGCAGCCTACTATAGACTCGACCCCAAGCTCTGTTATAAAAAGAGTATAAAATCTCGACAGAGAGAGAATGAGAGTGAATCTCATCAAAACCCTAGCAAACGACCTTGCCAACCTTGCCACACCAGCCCCGAGCCACCTACGCGCCCCTGCGCCACCTCTAGCCGTCGGGACCACCGGAGTTAGCAGATAGATAGCGATAGCAGCGGCAGTTGCAGCATTGCAACTTCCTGCTTCTATTTCTCAGTGCACGGTTAATCGTTCTTCGATCTGACTTCTCAGGTATGAACACCACATATACAACTTCAAACCTAAGTAATTAGGTTTTGATGTAGTCGTACGACCTGTCCAAGAAATCAACACGAAGTCGATCAAAATTTTGTTTGCAAAATAGGGCATATGACAGTCCAACTACCCCTGATTAGCAACTGTTTTCCATAAACTCGGTAGGAAATTTCCAAAACTAATTAAACAGTATTTTAGATCACTTATAGCCCTTCAAATCTCTTTTTGTATTTTTTTGATTTTATTGTGTATGTGCAAAGAAAATCAATTTCGAAAAATCAGGAAAAACTATTTTCAAAAACAGTAAACTTTTAGGAAATTTCTCGATATGGCGTGTGCCTCGACAAATCGAGCGACGTGGTCGCAACCCATGAGCATCTAAAGATGCGTGTGGATGTTGTTGACATGTGGGATTCGATGGAACTTAATTTCGTTGTGCGTGCACGACAAAATCGAGGCGTATCGGTCGAGATATCCCATATCGGACCCTTTGCAAACCAGTCCATAACTTTATGCACGTTCATCATCTCAAGACAAAACTTGTGCCAGTAGGACCGTGCCATTTTTTTGGTCATGTATGCAAAGTTTGGTCCGATTCTGAGAATGTCGACCGGAACGCTATTTTGGCGGGCCCACGACCCGATCCAACGGGCGAATTTATGCACGGCCAATCCGAAATCTTACTTTAGACATACGGTTGGGTTCGTATCATCAAACTAGACCCATATACATATAATTTGATGACTTTAGAGATTATATGCTCTTGCACGCTTTTCTGTGCAAAGCGGGTCCAACGGCGACATCGTTTTGATCCGAAATTACGATTTTACCCTTATGTCCAGAATTGGACTTTTGGGTAGACATATTTAGACATTTCTTTTATACCAAACACGTTGGTAATGTCTGTTTAAGCATCCGGAGACTGTCGTGCAAGTTTCACTTTTGTGGCCCAATTAATGGTTTGGTATTATTGGTTTCACCAGCAAAGGACCCCAGACAAGTACATATGCTGATTGCTTTTGTTTCCTAATTTTTTTTCCATTTCATATGATACATATGCTCACCTACTTGTTGACCTGCTTATTACACGGATTAGTATCATGGACCTCTACATACTATATTTTTTAATTATTATCATTTACATGTTTCCGTGTTCGTGACTTGTTCGAATCCATGAGTACTAGTCGGAAGGAAAAATATCTTAGTAGACGTGTGAACTACCTTTTCTGTCCCCCGTGTCTTTTGTAGAGAATAGCAGCCACACACATCACGTGCAGGGTACCAGATTTACCCCTAGTCGTTCACATGTCGAACACGATATTTCAACACACATAGATAGTTGTCATTTACTTGATTCTCCTTATCTCTTCACCACATGCCATGTCACCCCATTTACATGTTTTTCTCTAGTTGAAACATCCTGTTGGGGAGTACTTATAGATTCTATTATGTTTGCTATCTAGTTTTATTTCACATATGCTATTTTCATGTCTTGTAGATTCTATTATATTTTGAATAGTTTGTCGGTCTGTCTACTTGTTCCATTTCTGACTATAAACCAACATTTTTCAGGTTAGTCGCGGCTTCTCTTTGTATTGGGAGATACGAGTGTACTTGCAGGCCAAAACCTAGAAGACTTGTTAGATGCGCTAGTAGTTTTTGTAAGACATTGTAGTCTTCTTCAAATATAAAACTTGTAAATTTAGTAAAGTTGTTTTAGTTTTGTGAATGAGTTAATAAAGTTATTATTATATGATTTTGAGCATCATGACCTTGACAGCGTTCTACCGCCGACTCTGCGGCGTAGGCTGGCTTCCGCACGCACTCGCATCCCGAAAGAAAAAAATGGGTGCGGGTCGTGCCACAGCGTATCTTCTTTCAGGTTGAACTGTCACTCATCTCATCCTTTATGATCAGGGAATCTTTCGTATTTTTCAAACTCTGTCTAGCTCAGACAATGGTAGTATAGTTTGGTCTAATAACCCTCATATCTCCTGTTATGGCTAAGCCTCGAACTATACACTATTACATATCATATATTGATGGAGTGTCTATAAAATTCTATCCACCTTAGCTAATCACCTAGTCATGCCAAGCATGGGTCACTATGTCATGACCCGCACCCACTTTCGGATAAAAGTCTGTGTCCAAGTCCAGCCTATATCGCTATGTCGACGGTAGAATGCTGTCTAGTATACACAAGTCACAGAAATCTAGAATAACATGAAAATATATATCTCATCCACGAAAATAAAGATACATCTAAGATCAATGAATGACAATAAAAACTAAATAATAGAGAATACTATAAAACTGAATGTTTCCAAGTTATCAAGAATCTAAATCACATCCGATGGATACAAATCCACTACCAGAAGATGGAAATAAAATAAAGACATGAATAGAATAACTGAGTCCAATACGCTAATCATCAATGACACTCTCAGCTGCAGGGGTACCGTGGTCTGACGCTGGCTCAAACCTACCTGTCTGCACCTAGCTCAAACTCAGCTAAACCTAAAGAGAGCATCATGTCCTCAGGGGACTAGCAAGATACATAAAACATGCCTATCTAACAGTTTATCATGCATAAAGAAAATACAAGATATAAACAGAAAAAGACTAAGCAATGACGATACACAAATATGTGAATGACTACGCATAAATGAACTGTTGGAAGAAAATAGGCAAACAAGATATCAACGTATACCAAACCCTCTCCCCGAGTGTGGACTCACAGGTTTGAACAAATTACTAACCCTCTCCCCAAGCGTGGACTCGCAGGTTAGTTCAAGACAAATTACCCTTGCCCCGAATGTGGACTTGCAGGTGCAAACAGTCAACCCTCGCCCCGAGTGTGGACTCGCAAGTTGAAAAAAATGAAGCAAGGAAAATAGTTCAGTTATAATGTATTTATTCTATGACATGACTCAATCAAGTACGGGTGAGAACAGATCCAAGTGTGAACTATAAGACAAATCGTGAACAAGGACTATATGTCAATGAAGCAACTCAACTAGTATATATAATATGAAAAAGCACATGTCAGCAATCAATCAAAAGAGACTGAATAATAAAAAGAAATGCATGTAAATAAAGCTATAAAGAAAGGCAAGGTATACTTGCCTGTGGTCCTGCTGCGGATACGGGTCAAGTGTTGAGTCAGAGTCCAAGTAACCTATATTTAGAATTAACTCAATTAATGAAAATAATTGAAAGGTAACAATTAACCTATCTCACCTATATGCTCTATAATCCCTTGTCTCCTGTGAGGGTATGGTTAACCACTTAGAGGGTGGTTGTTGCCCTTTCTCAAATTGCATATTACTTATTGTTCTTCTTTTTGGCCTTTGTACCTACCTATATATTTTACTCTTGCACTACAGGTTCAAGTTTGTAATTGGCGTTGTAGCCTAGTTTAGGATTACTGAAATTAACACCCTTGCACCCAAAGGTCTATAGTCTATATTTTTCATATGGCTATATGTTTAACTGCTACCAAGTCCTTAGCTTTTGCCAGGAACCTCTGGTTGCAGCAATTGCTACTATTGCACCTACTGTGTGCACACTAATTAGATACCTCTCCTCTAGGAATACCTACATATTACCCACCTATGCCATGGACTTGGTAAAGCTCTTAGGCCATTAAACTGCAATTGACTTGGACAGCTCTGTTCTGGGGGATCCAATTTGCCCTGTATGACTTTAAGTGTATATTGGACAATAGGTAACTTCTTAGGTATATGTGGGACTCTACCCCTGCAAGTGGCCCAGAATGCTCTAGCCCAGGTTCTACTTACAGGCATTTGCCACTCTAGTTGTATTCTAATGGACATTCCCATAACCTATGCCCTTATATTCTAAATTCTACCTTTAGGCTTGATATTTAGTTATATGAGAGAGTATCTTGCTGCCATGTAGTGGCTAATTCCAGTCCTTTTTCCTAATACTGACATCTGCATTTAAAACTTGACACCCTTCTATATCCCAAGGCTACCCAGGGTGCTCAGGTGGTACACCTATACTAGCCTAGCCATGTACTTTTCATTAATCCACATTCACATGGTATAATCCATGCCTATTTGTATGAGAGTTCAGGGTTTCCTGCCCCTTTAACCATTGACACAAGCTAACCTCAATTCCTGATGTACCAACGCACGAGAGTTCACTTATAGCCACACACGCACACATCCACATCCCATTCCATCATAGGCACAAGCCTGTGGTTACTCGACCTCTGATACTTGAATTCTTGCTCAACTCTTCCTAATATATATGATACTACCTGAACCATACTATGTATCCCCTACCCATAGGCACACTAATATACTTACTGCCATTTATATATGTTATCTGATACCATTCTCCATTTCCTTTATAAAGACATGGTGTCTCATACCACCTTATTAGGATATCTTGTCTAGGTGGAAGAGTTGAACAGCTGAGGATACCAAGAAAGTAAATACAAAGTGAAATCTAATGCAAGTGTCAATTTGGTATACGAAGGAAAGTTCACAAGTCTATATCCATTTGATACAAGGAAAACTCATATAACAGTATCTAGTGGATACAAGGAAAGTTCATATAGCAGTATCTAATGGATTACAAAGGAAAAGTCCATGTCAGTACCAATTTGAAGGTTCTTAATTACAATTGGTTGCTTCTTGGCATTATCCTCATATACTTGTCAAGGTTAATGGGTTTACTTCCTATACAAAGTCATATCCTACTCTGTTTCTTCATACTGTTACATAACCCATAGCTTCCTTCTTGAACTTCATTAACTAGTAACAACCAAACCTTGCTTCCTTCCTTAGCCTATATGGTACACCCAAGACAATACTACACTTGTATTAGTTTATTACCTGCGGTCATTTGCTACAAAGTGTAGGCTTCTACATTTATCTCTTCACCATAACATACAACTACCTACTGTCCTTTAGGTACCTACTTCTGTCTTGGTTACCTTAAGCCTTGTGTTCATCACTGATACCCATTTAGTTGGGTTACCTGTCCTAATTGTTTGTAGGTATTCAAATGTCCCATATAATTTGCACAGGGACTCGAGTGGCCATAAGTATCAGGATTTAATACCTAACTAAGACCATACCAAATATATTTATATATATGTACATGCTTAGAAACTTTTTATATGGTTATAGCATTCCTTCCTATTATAGTACAGGTTATACAGTGGTTCATATATCATGCATTGCTTGTCATGTTCACCCCTAAATTCAACTAGTGTTAGCTGTTATCTAACACATCGCTAGCACCCATGTGACACTGGCCACATGGCTGCAATAGACTATAAAGTCCCCATGTCACAACCCGCTCCCGAATAACCAGACACGAGTCGGACACGTCCAGCCTTCATCGTTGGACACGACGAAGTAAGCTGTACCAAGCTAGGAAAACTACAAGGCAATATGAATAAGTACAAATCACAACATCTATAATCGATCCCAGAATCCAAACACAATGTCTAAGAATTTTATTGCATTTATTCAACCAGGTAAAATAAAGTCTGAGTCTCAGATATGAAGAAAATATACACTGCCAAAGGTAAGGTAACTAGGCCTCATCGGCCTCTAAATCCAGAGCAACTCCAGCTGGCTCTGCCACATCAGCATACTCACGCCTATAGTATGTGCCACACATAGCCTCCATATCACCTGCAACATATCCAGTCAGGAGCGGAGCAAAGTACAGTTCTAGGTAATGAAGAAGAACATCATGATATAAAATGGGTACGAGAAAACATGATATGAAAAGAACCTAAAAGTAAATAACCTAAAAGTACGAGAATGTAAAGTACAAGCATGTAAACCTGAACCTGAAGTACCAGAACCTGACATATGCATAAAGTTTTGAAATACAACTAGCATATGTGACCGGCTGGGGGTAAGCACAGGAATAAGCACAGGAGCACAAGAATAATGGTACAGCTTAGGACCCGCGTGCACAGTGCGAGACCTAAGCTATTCACATGAATTTGTTATCATGGGTTTGGTCACATAGCTAGTGTATTTCCCCTCCCTGACCATAAGTAAATACAAGATATGAAAGTACAAGGGTACCAGATATCGTGTCTCAAATGTGTCACAAGAAAACACATAAAATGATTGTAAATGAACATAAACCATAGAATGTACTTGCCTTGCTCTGGGTGATCAAGAGGAAGAAGTAATGATCACTAGGCCCACCTGAGACAATTTGGTTTTAATTAAAATCTAGATGATGGCAACTGCGATTATTATTAAGTAATTTCAAGTATAATAAACTAGTTGATTATTGTCCAATTAGTTAAGTACATTCACAGCCATTTGATTATACCAGCTGCCAATCTAATAAAATAGTAACTACTATCAAAAATATTTGCTTAACAAAAGAAAACATTTGAATGTTATGTTAAAGTTACTGAGGAATGAAACATTATATTAACAACACTACCAATAACCATCCCATACTCCTCTGCTAGATCGGACTTACTGTATTTAACAGTTGGCCCAACTCAAAATAGAAAATTACAAAATTTGAGTTTTAAGGTTCAAAGAAATTAAATTACTAATCATGGCTAAAGTCACACCCGGCCCAACTAACTCATACCCACAAAATATGCCCAGGTTAATTATTAACTAACCCAGGCCAACTTTAGACATATGCTCCACAATTATCATCCAGAAATAAGACTAGCAGCTCCTGAACAACCAAACCTAATAAAGCATATAGCATTCAAAAACCCAATCTAGCATAACTAAGTCCCTGCTAAACCTATGCCATTCTAAATTTAGTAAATCAAATAGCAAGGCAAATCAATATGGCCTTGTATTGCCACTAACCACTAAATTCACAACAGCAAGCAACAAGCCTTTTAGTAGCTAGCAGTAGCTAACCTGCTATCAATTTGAACAAGAACTCAACATACAGAAATTGGTTCAAAAAATCTTCCTTCAAAGGCAACATCAAAGAAACCAATTTATATTGTCCTGCCCTCAATGAATCCATCTAACCATACCAATCATAAGTTCCGTAACAACTAAACTAGGACAATCAAAGAGAATCAAGGTTCCAAGCTTGAAATCAAAATACAGATAGAACACTCAAATTGAATATACAATCGAATATGTAGACCCCAAGCTTGGTATAGACTTCATCAATCCATATCTACGCCAACACCCATTGCTAACATAGTTTAGAAAGAACATGGTTTATACAGTAATCTCAATTAAACATAAGAATTATATAAGCTAAATTTGAGCAAGCAGGGTTCTGATAACTCCCAATCTGAGCGACCTACTACAAACCACGCAAATACAAAATAGGGGTCGGACATGAACTAAGGTTGGATACGATCCCAAACTTGGACACGAACCCACAACAATCTTAGACACGTGCAACTGGGTCAAACGTTCAGTGATTGATTGAATAATTTTCGCCAATGAACTCATATCCCAGAGCCACGTTCAACCGGTGCTACACAACCCCTGACTTCCCCAGTTTGAACTTCAAAGGCACCACCCAGACTCTAGCCCAATCGAACTCTATCAATAAGGCAGGACACGATCCCAAAACCCGGACACGGCTACTGCTCGACACGAAACGGACACAATAACTCAAATTTCCTGGGTCTGAATAATGGAGATCGAGTACACACCAGTTATTCATTGTACCAGTCGGAAATAAAGGATCTGGATGATCGATTCAACAGAGAAGATCCCTACACAATAGTTCATTCAGTAGAGAAAGATTTATCATTCCAAGAAATTGAAGGATCGATTCATGAAATCAAGAATTTAGGTTCGATTGGGTCGTCGATACTTTCTGGAATTGAGCTCGACAAGGTGACGAAGAATGACGTTGATTCGCTCGTCGAAGGTGAACTCGTGCACAATCGTTGTCATCGCTGGAATGTCATCTCAGAGCATCCTCACGATGGTTGATGCACTCGACTTGCTGTGAAGACTCGATGATGCCCGATCGTCGGGGTCAAATGTGCCATCGAGAGGGATGAGCGCTCAGTCATTAAAAAGTTGTGTGCGTCGATGTTCACCTAAGCATCATCGCCGGTGCTCGAGGACGTGGACCAATCGTCGGAGAAGACCATGTGCACCGCTGGTAGGGGTCGTCGGAGATGGAACGGTGCGCCGCCATGAACTCGCATGCATAGCCAAGGAGGAGGATCTCACTACTGCTGGTGGGGTTGGCTAGTCGCCGGAGAAGAGAGCCATCGCCATCGCCACCGTGGATCTCTCGAAGAAATTAGGGTTAGGGTTAGGGTTATGGTTAGGGAGTAATTTGGGAAGAAAGGAAGAGGTCGAGCAGTTCTACTTTTAGAAAAAGTGGGGAAAATGTAGTTGAAGAGAGAGAGAGATATTGAGATAGGGACTCTTAAATACAATTAAGGAGTCATTTGATTCCCACAAGAAAGAAATAGTTTATCACAGGAAATCTGTTTTATTACAATTTGGGTCCACAACTTAGTTAAGGGTTGTTAGAAATCTTGGAGAACACTCCAAGTTAGTATTAAACCAATAATTAGTTAATAATTAACCATGCCAATTAATCTAAAAATTCTTGAAATAATAACCATGAGATTAAAATAAAACTTAAACATAACTATTCTTTTAAAATTATAATAACTATTCCAAAATTCCATAAAATTGGGAAAACGGGGTTACACCCCAGGACTTCTATTGCTTTGGTACATTCCCATCTACATCATCATCTATGTCTCCTTAGACATTAGCACAAATACTTATATTGCAAACTAATCCTAAACAACTAACTAGATTAGAGAGTCATATGATGGGATCATGAAGAGTAGGGGATTACCTATTGGAGAATTAATTGTTCTTCTCTGGACCTCTCGACAGCAAACTTCGCAAACTGGAGGAGGCGCAGGAGAATATTTTAGGGTTTGTAGATGGTGAGGATCGGCTACCCCTTCGTATATATAGCCATTGTTTGGATTAGATCGTAGGAAGAGAATATAGAAGAATTGGATTTAAATCTGGTTTGTCTTGATCTATAAGAATCTGTAACTGAGATTTGAACAAGGGGGAATGATCGGCTATAAGGATTTGAAATTGGGTAAAGTTGCATTGGGCCCCTCTTTCAACCATGTATTTACAAACCCCCATCAAATATTCAATTGTCAAGCCTATAAATTGTATATATATACAATTAATGATATTATTAATACTAATAGAAATGGGAAAAAATTGTTAACACAACTAATACCAATTTTTGGGTTCAAGGGGTCACAAATCTACCCTCCTTAAACAATTTCGTCCTCAAAATTTAATAAAGCCATGATCTTCTAGAATGAATAGTCTAACATATATTGCTATTAAAATAATTCAAGTACTAACCAGTCAAAGTTTAATATAGGCCTATTAAAAATGTTGCTACTATAATCTACTAGGAATTACCGTCAACTCCTCCTTGTGGCATCGTCGTATCCTCCATGATCATGGCAAAAGCTTGTCCTCCTTGTACAGTTGGTAGTGGTGGTGCACTCATATTTTTCTTCGGGCAAAATCGAGATATATGCTGGTTGGTTCCACAAGTATAACACAATCCTAACGATTTACGACAATTTTCTTGGATGTGGCCCCTCTTCGTGCAATACTGGCACGTAGGAACATCTTGGTCCCAATATGGGGCTGCTCATGACTGTTGATGGGTAGTTGGGCGTCTCTCGAGTCCTCCTTGTGGTGCTCGAGCTGCTACTGTCACTGGCTGAGGCTGCTGGTGATACTGTTGTGGTGAAGTCTTCTTTGGGATATTGGAATATTTTGCCACTCCCGATTGGTCGTTGCCTCTTCCATAAGCATCTCAATCTCTCTTTGTCTTGTGGCTCAGCACTTCTTCTACTGCTTGTGTAACCTTTAGTATCTCCTCGTAAGTAGTGTCTCGACTGGTGGCGACTAAGCGAATTTCGTGAGATAATCCTTTCCTGAATCTTCTGGCCTTGTCTTTTGGGGTGCTGATCATGCTCTCTACAAAGCGGATGAAGCAGAAGAACTCCAAGGTGTATTCGTCGACAGTAAAATTTCCCTGCTCTAGGTGCTCGAACTGACTCACCAACGCCTCTCGAGCTACATCGGGATAGAATTTCTTCTTGAACTACTGCTTGAACTCCTTCCAACTCATGTCTGGAACAGAAAGGCGGGGCTCATCTCTATACCATGTCCGTGCGATGTCGAAGAGCTGCGCACTGGCTGACTTGATCTTCAGGTCTTCTGGAACTCAGGCCATCTGTAGATATCGCTCCATGTTCTCTATTCACTCGTCAACGTAGAGGATACCCCCCGTCCCGTAGAATTCCTTGGGCCTATGATCCATGAAGTCCTTGAAACGTCCTAGATGCGTTTGGGGAGCCTGAAGAGCCTCTCTCAAGGAGTCACGGAAGATGTTGGCCTGGGCTGTCTGGGAAGTGATGAGCTGCTAGAAGATCCCCAAGAGCATAATATTGTCTAGTGCAGGTGGCGGAGGCAGAACAGGTATTGGATATATGGCAGGTGCTAGATACATGGCAGGTGCTGGATGCATAACAGGTGCTGGATACATGGTGGGTGCTGGATACGGGACATGTGCTTGATGAAAAACATGTGCTGGCGGTGAAACAGGTGTTGGGGGAAAAACGGGTGCTAGTGGTAGATTATGTAGAGGAAATCACGGGGGTGGTGGAATGTCGTCTCTGCGAAATCTTGAGAACTGCGGCTGTGACGGGTTGCCCAGATGAGTAAGTTGGCCTTCTTGTGTCGGTGGGGTCCCGTTTATGAAAATTTTACCTGTAGTCGGTGGGGTGTTTAGGGGAGCGTTGTTACTGTCTTGAGAATCCATTTAACTGTAACAAAAGAAAACACTTTAGCCGTTGAAGAATTTCAAGCAGGATGCAAGTCAAGGATTCAATAAAAATTAAAGATAGAGATCAATAATGAGTCAAGACATGTGGATGAGATCCTAAGTGTCTAATCCTATTTGCAGGCTCACGATGGTACATTAATGTAACCGAAGTGATTAACGTAGACCTGTATGGGCCACCAAAAAAAACTTATCATGATCCGCACCTGCTTTGGATACAAGTCTATGTCCAAGCCCAACCTACGCACCAGTGTCGGCGGTTATACGCTATCTAGTATACACAAGTCACAGAAATCTAGAATCACGTGGAAATCTATATCGCATCCACGAAAATAAAGATACAACTAAGATCAATGAATGATAATGAAAACTGAATAATAGAGAATACTATAAAACTGAATGTTTCTAAGTTATCAAGAATCCAAGTCACGTTCGGTGGATACAAATCCACTACAAGTAGACGAAAATAAAATAAAGACATGAATAGAATAACTGAGTCCAATACGCTAATCATCAATGACACTCTCAGCTGCAGTGCTACCGTGGTCTGACGCTGGCTCAAACCTGCCCGTCTGTACCTAGCTCAAACTCGGCTAAACCTGAAAAGATCATCAGGTCCTCATGGGACTAGCAAGATACATAAAATATGCCTATCTAACAGCTTATCATGCATAAAGAAAATACAGGATATAAACAGAAAAAGACTAAGTAATGACAATACACGAATATGTTAATAACTACGCATAAATGAACTGCTGGAAGAAAATAGGCAAACAAGAGATCAACGGATACCAAACCCTCGCCCCGAGTGTGGACTCGCAAGTTTGAACAAATCACTAACCCTTTCCCCGAGGGTGGACTCGTAGGTTAGTTCAAGACAAATCATCCTCGCTCCGAGTGTGGACTCGCAGGTGCAAACAGTCAACCTGTGCCCCGAGTGTGGACTCGCAGGTTAAGAAAATTGAAGCAAAAAAATAGTTCAGTTATAACACATTTATTCTATAACACGACACAATCAAGTACGGGTGAGAACAGATCCAAGTGTGAACTACAAGGCAAATCGTGAATAAGGACTATATGTCAATGAAGCAACTCAACTAGTATATATAATATAAAAAAGCACATGTCAGTAATCAATCAAAAGAGACTGGATAATGAAAGAAAATGTATATAAATAAAGCTGTAAAGAAAGGCAATATATACTTGCCTGTGGTCCTGCTGCGGATACAGGTCAAGTGTTGAGTTAGAGTCCAAGTAACCTATATTCAGAATTAACTCAATTAATAAAATAATTGAAAGTTAACAATTAACCTATCTTACCTATATGCTCTATAATCCCATGTCTCCTGTGAGGGTATGGTTAACTACTTATAGGGTGGTTGTTACCCTTTCTCAAATGGCATACTACTTTAGTGTACTTACTGTTCTTCTTTTTGACCTTTGTACCTAGCTACACATTTTACTCTTGCACTACAGGTTCAAGTTTGCAACTGGCATTGTAGCCTAGTTTAGGAATACTAAAATTAACCCTTGCACCCAGAGGTCTATAGTCTATATTTTGCATATGGCTATATGCTTAACTACTACCAAGTCCTTAGCTTTTGCCAGGAACCTCAGGTTACAGCAATTGCTACTATTACACCTACTGTGTGCACACTGATTAGATACCTCTCCTCCAGGATTACCTACCTGTTACCCACCTATGCCATAGACTTGGTAAAGCTTTTAGGCCATTAAACTGGAATTGACCAGGACAGCTCTATTCTGGGGGCTCCAATTTGCCTTGTATGACTTTAAGTGTATATTGGACAATAGGTAACTTCTTAGGTATATGTGGGACTGTACCCCTGCAGGTGGCCCAGAATGCTCTAGCCCAGGTTCTACTCACAAGCATTTGACACTCTAGCTGTATTCTATTAGACATTTCTATAACCGATGCCCTTATATTCTAACTTACACCTTTAGGCTTGATACTTAGTTATATAGGAGATACAAGGAAAACTCATATAATAGTATCTAGTGGATACAAAGGAAAGTTCATGTGGCTGTATCTAATGGATTACAAAGGAAAAGTCCATGTCAGTACCAATTTGAAGGTTCTCAATTACAATTGGTTGCTTCTTGGCATTATCCTCGTATAATTGTCAAGGTTAATGGGTTTACTTCCTATACAAAGTCATATCCTACTCTGTTTCTTCATACTGTTACATAACTCATAGCTTCCTTCCTGAACTTCATTGACTAGTAACTACCAAACCTTGTTGCCTTCCTTAGCCTATATGGTACACCCAAGACAATACTACACTTGTATTAGTTTACTACCTGCTGTCCTTTGCTACAAAGTGTAGGCTTCCACATTTACCTCTTCACCATAACATACAACTACCAACTGTCCTTTAGGTACCTACTTCTGTCTTGGTTACCTTAAGCCTTGTGTTCATCACTGATACCCATTTAGTTGGGTTACCTATCCTAATTGTTTGTAGATATTCAAATGTCTCATCTAATTTGCACAGAGTCTCGAAGGGCCATAAGTATAAGCATTTAATACCTAACTAAGACCATACCAAATATATTTATATATATATACATGCTTAGAAACTTGTTATCTGGTTATAGCATTCCTTCCTATTATAGTACAGGTTATACACTGGTTCCTATTTTCTGTATTGCTTGTCATGTTCACCCCTAAATTCAACTAGTGTTAGCTGCTATCTGACACATCGCTAGCACCCATGTGACACTGGCCATATGGCTGTAATAGACTCTAAAGGACCCAAGACTTCTACTGCTTTGGTACATTCCCATCTACATCATCATCTATGTCTCCTTAGACATTACCACAAATACTTATATTGGAAATTAATCCTAAACAACTAACTAGATTAAAGAGTCATATGATGGGATCATGAAGAGTAGGGGATTACCTGTTGGAGAATTAATTGTTCTGTTCTGGACTTCTCGACAACAAACTTCACAAACTAGAGGAGACGCAGAAGAATATTTTAGGGTTTGTAGATGGAGAGGATCGGCTACCTCTTCTTATATATAGCTATTATTTAGATTAGATCATAGGAAGAGCAGATAGAAGAATTTGATTTAAATCCGATTGTCTTGATCTATAAGAATCCGTGAGTAGTTATATTCAAACTGAGATTTGAACAAGGGGGGAATGATCGGCTCTAAGGATTTAAAATTGGGTAAAGTTACATTGGGCCCCATTTCAACCGTGTATTTACAAACCCCCATCAAATATTCAATTGTCAATCCTATCAAATATTCAATTGTCAATCCTATAAATTGTATATATATATATATATATATATATATATATATATATATATATATATATATATATATATATATATATATATATATATATATATATATATATATATATATATATATACACAATTAATGATATTATTAATACTAGTAGAAATAGGAAAAAATTGTTAACACAACTAATACCAATTTTTGGGTTCAAGGCCTCACACACTATACCATTCAAGTAAAACCTTCTAGGTTATCTATAGGCTGAAGTCAAATCACTAATTCACGACTCGTGGAATTATCATTTCCTCAAGTCATATTATTAGGTAATTGTATCGTAGAGATAGCACTATTCTGATCTTTGTCTAGTCCCAAGTCAACCTATGCAATTTTCTAATCGTATTTGTAGTCATCTCAATAATTACTGGAATTTCTTCCAACATATCTATAAATATGTAAACCTCTAATTTAATTCCATAGTTCTAGTCAAGGGGGTCTCTCCTTCAATCAAGGGATTTTCCTATAGAAGCTAAATCTTCATAGAAATGTCATATATTACCTAGCGGTCCATCTAGTAGTGACGTATGTCCAATCCCCTATATATCCTAAATAATCACCTACGAAACATTCTATCTGTCCTAATCACAACCAGTAATAAGATATAATCAATATGGTTAATTAATCATAAAAGTTCGTCCATCCGAGATAGGGAAGGACGAGAGTTCATAAATAGGAATTCAAGGAAGCTATGATTCAGCACAAATACGGAAGTCAAAGGCGATAGTAG
This sequence comes from Iris pallida, assembly GCA_029216955.1. Taxonomy (NCBI): domain Eukaryota; kingdom Viridiplantae; phylum Streptophyta; class Magnoliopsida; order Asparagales; family Iridaceae; genus Iris; species Iris pallida. Next base: position 62,917 of record JANAVB010007472.1, on the reverse strand, counting down.
AAGTCAAGGGAATATTTCAATAGCAGCAGTGGATTGAGATCCTAATATACTATCCTAGTGCAGGCTCGTTTGATATTGTGACATAACCGAGATGATATTTATCGCGACCTGTATGGGCCACCACAAAAACCATGTTACGCCCCAGTCCCAAAATACACGGTTCCGAGCCACGTGGCATTGGCCAGCTATGTATTCAACCAGACTCTAGTACGACTAGAATACGTATAAGTTGTTCGAAATGGTGTAACTATCGCTATATTAACTTTATATCTCAATCCAAGTAACAGAAACATAAGAAAGGGGAATATGAATACGAGTATGCAGCCCAATAATTATACTTGCCCGAATAGACTCAAAAAGATAATATGAGTCTATAAATACTAGGCTACTAAGCAGATACAAATAACAGTAAATGAAACATATAACTCTAAAAGATTAAATATCCGTAATAAAATGAATACCATCAACAATCCAGCAAGGCACTCAACAAAACCTACTCAGCCAACCTGGAAGAAAACCAAGTCCTCAGAGGGATGCAACAAGGTACATAATATACAGGCCAAGTGTACGACAGTAATGAATGAATAAATAAAGTATAGTAAGACTGGTAAAGTGGGTGAATCTAACATAACCAACTAACATGAAAATGCAATTTAAGAATATTACTCGAACACGCGGGCTATTATGGTATACCCCGGAGACCTGATAGGCACTCCAGCAAAATATAAAATATCCCACAGTTCCGATAAGGAAGCTGTGGCAAACTATAAAAACCCCGAGGCTCTGGTAATGAGGCAATGGCATACTCTGTGGGAAAGTAGCCCAAGCGTACGGTGTATGTTCTCCCCTCCCATGTAACTTCACGAATCGTATTCATGAGACACTCGGCCAGATACTCTAGCTAGGACATCGAGTCATAATAGTCAATACAGTGTAAGAATCACTACAAAAATATTGTTATATACTTACCGACGGAAGTAAAAATGTCACTAATTAGCGACGGATTACCGACTGACTAGCTACTAATTTATTATGTAAAATATAATATAACTAAATGCCGCTAGTTCCGTCGGTAATTAGTCCCTAACTAAGTAGCGACGTCTTAGCGATGAAAAATTTCGTCGCGGACATGCTGTAAAAGTAACACAACAGCCTTTCTTTTCTATCCTCAAAATTTTACCCAAACTTTTGTTTCCCCTCTAATTTTTGAAGACTCCTCCTCCGACCTCCTCCTCTTCCGACTTCCTTCCCCTCCGATCCCCTCCTTCTCCTCGGCGACCTCCTCCGACTTTCTCCCCCTTCATTCCCCTCCTCCTCCTCGGCGACCTCCCCCTCTGTTTCCCTCATCCTCCTACGACCTCCTCCGACCTCCTCCTCATACTTCCTCCCCCTCCGATCCCCTCCTCCTCTGACCTCCTCCTTCCTCGACCCCCCATGTGCGCTGCCCCCTCCTCCTCGGCCCCATCCTCCTCCTCGGTTCTCTCCTCCTCGAGCTCTGCCCCTTTTCATCGGGTATTTTTTTAATTTTGTTACTTTTTTCATATTTATATTATGTGTTATAGTTATATATCATAATTTTTAGATTATTTGCAATATATACTTGGACACGAAAATTATGACATTGTAATTTAATTATGTAAATATTAGCTAGGGTTTTAGACACGAACACGGACACAATAAAGTAGCTAGGGTTTTGGATTCATAGCACTAGGTAGGGTTTTGGGTTTTCGTAAATTATTCAAAATTCGTGAAATTGGAATTGGATATCCGAATATTTTCGGACCTTAAGATATCGAATGTGTTAATATTGGATTATGATATCCGAATATTATTCAAAATATTATTTAACACTAGGATGGTGTTATAGGGTTTTCGATACAGTAATATAAGGATATGGCCGATACCGATATGATACGGTCGATACCAATCCGATAGGCCAATACTAATCTGATACGGCCGATACTAATCCGATACGACCGATAACGATATGATACGGCTGATACCTATCGGATAGTGTGAGAGGTCGCCAGGGCAGGCGGAGACCCGAACGTCATCGACTTTCCTAAAGTTTTCGAGCATACCCATTAGCGAAAGAAGGATGGAAAGCTCATAGATGATCGGGCGACCAAAACCTATGTAAGTTTTTCGAGTCCTATATCTAATTACATTTCTTCTTTGTCTTTACGTACTTAAATATATTTAGTTTACCTAAATAGTTAGTCCTAACTCTAATATGAATATTAACTCTAAATTATAATCCTAAGTAGCATTATAAATCAAAGAAAAATTTAGGAGACGTATGAGACCCTAACCATAATAATACTTAATAGTAACTAAAATATAAATATTAATTCTAAATCTATTCACCTATATAAATATAGGCGACGTATGAGACTTTAGAGAGTCAAGTCGGTGAGGGAGGGACTGTTGCTGGGGGGCTGCCAAGGGGAGAGCTGGGACTAGTCAGCCACCGACACCGACTGTGAGGAACGACTTGTGGATACAAGCTGTCAGTAGAGGGAAAGGGGGCAGCGTGTACGGTATCGGATCATTAGCATCCCAGCCGTTTATTTATTCTAGAGCTCCTCTATCTCTACCTCTACCTGTAGATACACAGACCAATATTACTATCGGAACCTACACTTTGTAGCATATTACACAGATTTTGGTGCCTACAGGGTCAGATGATCCAGGTGACCGGAGTTAAAACATAGCAGGTCTGATTCCTGCTACCACTACACCGGCTCTAGCTTCGACCTCAGAACCTCCAGCAACGACTTCTACTCCGACCACAGTGCCTCCTACACTAGCTTCTCCGACGACGACAGCGCCTACTGCATCGGCTTCGACTTTGACCAAGGTGCCTCTTGTCATGCCGCCGACTCTTGTAGGCGTTCCTTCCCAGGATGTACAGTGGATCATCAGTTTGGTCCTGGGGCAGATATATGCATGCGGACAGCCGACTCTGCCTCTGTTACCTCCTCCACCATCGGTTTTATGTTTGTATGATTTTTGGTTGTATTTGATCGATGAATTTGTATGAACTTTAGGGAGTTTATGTATTATTAAAAAAATTGTGTATATGTACTATATTATGACTGCTGGACGAGTTTGTATGGATTGAACAGGTTTGGGTATTTATTGGAGTTCATTTTAATGTCTATATTGGTGCTGGGTTAATTTGTGTATATATTGGAGTTTATTTTACTGTATATCATTTGGTTGTAATTGTATATATATATATATTGACAGGTTTGAGCAAAGCTGGAACCATTTAGTCTGGCAATAATGAGAAGCTTAGCGACTGAGCACCGACGGAATAGCGACAAATATTAGCAAAAATATGTAGGCTAGCGACAGACTACCGACGGAATAGCGAAGAATAGATGTAAGTTAGCGACGAACCAACGACAGAATTATCCGTCGCTAACATTTTGTCTGATACCAAAAGTGTATCAAATGAGTTAGTGACAAAATTTTCGTCGCTAAGCTTCTGGAAAATTTATTTTTTTCTCACAAAAATATGTCAGTATTTCGTCGCTAAGTAGTCGCTGAGTTTGTCGATGATTTATATTCTTTGCTAATCCATCGCTAATTTTGGTTGGCATTTCATAGCGACGGATTACTAACGAAATTGTCATAGCGACGTTATAGCTATCGACGTACCATTTCTGTCGGTAATATCGATAAATGATATTAGCGACAAAAATGTCGAGTTTAGCGACGGATATTTCTGTCCCTAAATACCAATATTTTAGTAGTGAATCTCATGTCATCGTCATAGGATCAACACGGGCTTCTGTATAGCAAGATGTAATCAAGTACGAGAATCCGTCAGTATTGAGTATCATATAAATATGTCCGAGGGTCAGAGTGTACCCCGTATCGATTTATCGCGGTAACACAAATGTGAATATCTAGTATCGATACCCGATGACGCTAACGTCCATCTGCACACGAATGTGATTCGGACGCAAAATATCGTACACGGCCTTAGGTGTTGCAATAACAAATCAAGCAGATATATAAAAGCTAAATATTTTAAACTGAAGTACAAGATTGGCAAGGTACACTTGCCTAGAGTTGTCTGAACTGTGCTAAAACTGCAGTACCGAAGTCTATCCCATTATCCATGAGAACCATACTCCATGCAAATATCTATCAACCCAAATCACAAACAAATATATATCGCACTATAGTACACGTATGACTAATAACTCCCACCTAGGGAGCTTGGGTCATTTCTAGTCACCTATTACCTTAGGTTATCTAAGACACTTGTAATTATATCGCCTAAAACTAGGTCACACTAGTCTCTATAATCATTATTGCCATTAATATAAATTACAAGTTGTTGGTTATTAAAATATTAAGTTTGTACCTTGTTATTCGTACAGCGAACCTATGACACACAAATCGAGATAAGATGATCAACTGTAAGGTCATCAATCTTATCTTGGTGATCCAAATGGTCACCTCGTCAATTTTAGCGTGTGAGATCACTGGAATCGACTGATCTCAGTTTCGACGTACGGATTTTGAAATACTAACATGAATATGAATTAATTATAATTAAGGGTGATACATAAAAGGAAAAATCTATAGACATCGTCGGATGATGAAACAAACATCACCAACGTGTCCAGAATGGCCAAATTAGCTAGGATAGCCTATCCATAAGTCGAAGTTAGACACAGGAGCAAAATGGCAATTTTGGGTCAAAACGATGTCCGACGTTGGACCCGTTTTGCACCAAAAAATATGCCAAAATAAAAGTCCTCTAAACCTAGCAAATTATATATCCACGACTTCAGAATGACAATACGAATCTAACGGTATATCCAGAATTGGATTCCGATGAGCTGATCTCAAAATGACACGTTGACCTGAACGTTAGGATCCGGTTTGCATAAAAATGCGTACCGGAGCCAAAGTCCTTTAAATCTAAAAAAAATATGTTAACAAGTCCAGAATGATGATACGAATTCAACGGTATATGTGGAATTAGATTTCGATGAGCCGATCTCAAAATGATCCGTTGACTCGGACAAAGGGACTCGATTTGCACTGAAATACGTGTCGAGGTCACGTTGCTCCAAACTCAGTAAATTATATATGAATTTTAGCAAAAATGATGCCACGAGTCCACTGGTGGCGTCAGAACTGGAATTCGGTGTCCTGGGTTCAAAATTAAAATTTTACAAGTTAAAAATTACGGTTTCGAGAGGCCGACTTCGACGTTGATTTCAACCAACCAAACGACATCCTACGAAGCTGAAATTTTTATGACACGAAGGTGATTATACCTGTTATGCACATGAATAGGTAGAACATCAAACGGAGCTGCAATGGCGGAGAAACAAATCCACGAAGTTGGCTTCATGAAATTGTCCAAAAATAATACAATTTAAACTGTCAACTTGGTGACCAGTTTTGACCTATCAAACGATCGAATTAATGGCTGTAAATTTAGGTGGAGGTAGAGCTATATATCAAGATTGCAAGGAACAAAGAGCTTGATGATCCAAGTGTCGGATTGCCAAAAAAATATGCACAAAGTTATTGTCCCGAGACAAAATTCTGACTTCTCCAAAACGTGCGTCACGACATGATTTCGATCCCGAAGTCGAAATCGACTTCTGGTCATGCGAGCGGCCACCGGGGATGGTAGGGGTGGCACGCGAGGGTCGCCGGGGGTCATCGGGGAGGAAGGTGGTTGTCAGGGGAAGTTCGTCGAGGGGTGCCAGAGCTGTGAGGGCCTCGGGGGTCGCGACGGCGGTGCGCGGCTGCCGTTGCATTGTTCGTACGCTGCTACTGATGCACGCTACTCTCGCACACTGATATTGCTGCCTAGCGTGCACCTGGATGTGCTAGTGTCTCTTTACTGCTGGCCTCGCGCTGGGGGGCGTCGCCTATCAGTGGCGTCGCGGGAAGGGAGGCGGTGTGGTGGTGAGACCTAGGTGATGGCTCGGGAACGAAAATGACATAATTGGAGACGATGACGAGCGGGGTTGCCATGGTGGTGGTGCGAGGGGGTTCAGCCCTGGTTTAGCAGCCGTTACGTCGAAAGGAAGGTGAGGGGAGGAGGAAGAAGAAGGGTTTTTTGTCTTTTGTTCTTTTTTTTAATAGAGATGGGAGGAGCAGTTGCTCATGCATGGGGGGATTCATCAGAATTGTAGCTAGGGTTTTAAGAACTGTAGAAATATAGGAGTTACTTGTTAAATGGGTGGGCCAACATGCAGCCGGTGTGCTTGGGCCAGAGCCGATTCTATGGGCTAGAAAGAAATGTATTAGGAAGGGCTATTCATGTATAGGTATATGTATGCATCCAAAATTGTATTTACGTATATATACACCCTAAATTATTTATAATGTATATATACACTAAATGTATACATGTATTCTTACATTCTAAGTATATTTATATATGGATATTTATATATACTCTAATATATATATATATATATATATATATATATATATATATATATATATATATATATATATATATATATATTCTCTAGATTATACATATACTCTAAATTTCGGATATGTATATTCATTTATCTATTTACACTAGTAACAAGGTAAATTAGGCTAGGTCATAATTATATGTGTATAGGCATTTGCATCCCAAACTCAATTAATAATTTATAAAATTATGAACACTAGCATAATAATTATAAAGAAAAAGAGAAGGTTTACAATTGTGGGGAAAATGAGGATTTGATGATTGATTGCGGGCGTTTGGTGTTTGGTTGCATCAAGTTTGGGCTTGGAGCGATCATGACCATAATTTAAGTCATTTATGATCATTGATAAAATAATAGCATGCGGGAGCTCAATTGGATGGCACACAAGTGGTATGTGCATAGTCGAATCAAAATAGATCAAAACCATATATTGGGCTGATTGGATTGGGTCGATGTCGAGCCCCAAAATTAAATGGAAAGTTAAGTCAAGTTTCACGGTAGATGGTCAAATGACTTAAATTGACCAGAAAGTTGTCCGATGTAAATTGATTGTAAGGGAGCAAGTTTGAGTGGTACATGATATATCAAAATGAAGATAATCTTGTCTATTGCAAAACTCATGAAGAAAGTTTCGAGATATTGACATCTCTGACGCTCCAAAAATCAAAGTACGGGAAGATAATCGTCCTAGTATCAACATGGTCTTCCGTATAGCAAGATGTAATCAAGTACGGGAATCCCTCAGTATGTAGTATCACATGAACATTTCCTAGGGTCAGAGTGTACCCCACAATGATTTATCGTGGTAACGCAAATGTGAATATCTAGTATCGATACCCGATGGCGCTAACGTCCATCAGCACCCGAATGTGATTCGGACGAGAAGTACCATACATGGCCCTAGGTATTGCAATAACAAATCAAGCAGATATATATAAGATAAATATTTTAAACTGAAGTACAAGATTGGCAAGGTACACTTGCCTAGAGTTTTTCGAACTGTGCTGAGACTGCAGTACCGAAGTCTACCCCACTATCCATGAGAACCATACTCCATGAAAATATCTATCAATCCTAATCACAAACAAATATATATCACACACTATAGTACACGTATGACTAATAACTCCCACCTAGGGAGCTTGGGTCGTTTCTAGTCACATATTACCTTAGGTTATCTAAGACACTTGTAATTATATCGCCTAGAACTAGGTCACACTAGTCTTTATAATCATTATTTCCATTAATATGAATTGCAAGTTATAGGGGTTATTAAAATATCAAGTTTGTACCTTGTTATTCGTACAGCGAACCTATAACACGCAAATCGAGACAAGATGATCAACTGTAAGGTCAATAATCTTATCTTTGCGATCCACGTTGTCATCTAGTCAATTTCAGTGATATGAGATTACTGGAATCGACTGATCTCAGTTTCGGCGTACGGATTCTGAAATACTAACATGAATAGGAATTAATTATAATTAAGGATGATGCATAAAGGAAAAATCTACAGACATCGTCGGATGATGAAACAAACATCACCAACGTGTCTAGAATGGCCAAATTAGCTAGGATAGCCTATCCATAAGTCCAATTTGGACACAGGGACAAAACGGTAATTTTGGGTCAACACGATGTCCACCGTTGGACCCGCTTTGCACCGAAAAATGTGCTAGAATAAAAGTCCTCTAGACGTAGCAAATTATATTTTCACGAGTTCAGAATGATGATACGAACCCATGGTATATCCAGAATTAGATTTCGATGAGCCGATCTCGAAATGACCCGTTGACCTAGACATTAGGATCTAGTTTACACGAGAATACGTGTCGTAGCCAAAGTCTTCTAACTCTAACAAAATATATGTCAACAAGTCCAGAATTACGATATGAACTCAATAGTATATCCAGAATTGAATTTTGATGAGCCAATCTCAAAATGACCTGTTAACTCGAACAAAGAGACTTGATTTGTACCGAAATACGTATCGGGGCCACGTTGCTCCAAACTCAGTAAATATATATGAATTTTAGCCAGAATGACGCCACGAGTCCACTGGTGGCATTAGAACTGGAATCCGGTATTTTGGGTTCAAAATTGGAATTTTACAAGTTAAAAATTATGGTTTTGAGAGGCCAACTTTGGCGTCGATTTCAACCAACCAAATGACATCCTACGAAGCTAAAATTTTTATAGCACGAAGGTGGTTATACCTGCTGTGCATATGAACTAGTGGCGCATCAAACGGAGCTACAATGGTGGAGAAACAAATCTACGAAGTTGGTTCCATGAAATTGTCCAAAAATAATATAATTTAAACGGTCAACTTGGTGGTCAGTTTTGATCTATCAAACGATCGAATTAACGGCTAAAAATTTAGGTGGAGGTAGAGTTATATATCGATATTTCAATGAAGCAAAGATCTCGACAATCTAACTGTCGGATCGCCCAAAAAATATGCACAAAGTTGTTATCCGGAGACAAAATTTTGACTTCTCTAAAATGCATGTCACGATGGGATTTCGATCCCGAAGTCGAAATTGACTTCTTGTCATACGAGCGACCGTCGGAGATGGAGCGCACGAGGGTCGCCGAGGGTCATCGGAGAGGAAGGTGGCTGTCAGGGGAAGTTCATCGAGGGGTCGTCGGAGCTGTGAGGGACTCGGGGATCGCGACGACGGTGCGCGACAGCCGCTGCATTGTTCATAAGCTGCTACTGATACACGTTGCTCTTGCGTGATGTTGTTGCTGCCTAGCATAGGCCTGGACGTGCTTATGTCTTTTTGCTACTGGCCTCACGATGGAGAGGGGTGTTGCCTGACGGTGGCATCGTCGGAAGGGAGGCGGTGTTGTGGTGAGACCCAGGTGACAGCTCAGGAACAAAAGGGACAGGATGGGAGATGATGATGAGGGGGTTTGCTATGGTGGCGGTGCGAGGGGGTTCAGCCCTGGGTTAGCAGCCGTTACGTCGAGAGAAAGATGAGGGAAGGAGGAAGAAGAAGGGTTTTTTTGTCTTTTGTTTTTTTTTTGAATAGAGATGGGAGGAGCAGTTGCTCCTGCATGGGGGGATTCATCAAGAATGCGGCTAGGGTTGTAAGAACTGTAGAAATATAGGAGTTACTTGTTAAATGGGTGGGCCAACATGCAGGCCGGTGTGCTTGGGCCAGAGCCGATTCTATAGGCTAGAAAGAATTGTATTAGGAAGGGCTATTCTTGTATAGGTATATGTATGCGTCTAAAAAAGTATTTACGTATATATACACCCTAAATTATTTATAATGTATATATACACTAATTTACATATACGTATAAATATACACTCTAAATGTATATATGTATTCGTACATTCTATATATATATATATATATATATATATATATATATATATATATATATATATATATATATATATATATATATATATATATATATGTGTGTGTGTGTGTGTGTGTGTGTGTGTGTGTGTGTGTGTGTGTGTGTGTGTGTGTGTGTGTGTGTGTGTGTGGAGATTTATATATAATCTAAAATATATATATGTATATATATTCTCTAGATTATACATATACTCTAAATTTCGGATATGTATATATATATATATATATATATATATATATATATATATATATATATATATATATATATATATATATATATATATATATATATTTCCTATATTATATATACACATATACACTCAATATTATATATATATATATATATATATATATATATATATATATATATATATTAAAATATATATATATATATATATATATATATATATATATATATATATATATATATATATATTTTATATATATATATATATATATATATATATATATATATATATATATATATATATAAAATATATATATATATATATATATATATATATATATATCATGACTATTCATTTATCTATTTACACTAGTAACAAGGTAAATTAGGCTAGGTCATAATTATATGTATATAGGCATTTGCATCCCAAACTCAATTAATAATTTATAAAATTATGAACACTAGCATAATATTCTAAAGAAAAAGAGAAGGTTTACAATTGTGGGGAAAATGAGGATTTGATGTTTGATTGTGGGCGTTTGGTGTTTGGTTGCGTCAAGTTTGGGCTTGGAGCGATCATGACCACAATTAAAGTCATTTATGATCATTGATGAATTATAACATGTGGGAGCTCAATTGGATGGCACACAAGTGGCATGTGCGTAGTCGACTCAAAATAGGCCAAAACCATATATTGGGCCGATTGGATTGGGTCGATGTCGACCCCCGAAATTAAATTGGAAGTTAGGTCAACTTTTACGGTAGATGGTCAAATGACCTAAATTGACCAGAAAGTTGTCCGATGCAAATTGATAAGGAAGCAAGTTTGAGTGGGACATAATATATCAAAATGAAGATAATCTTGTCTATTGCAAAACTCGTGAAGTAAGTTTCAAGATATTGACATCTCTGACGCTCCAAAAATCAAAGTACGGGAAGATAATCGTCCTAGTATCAACACAGGCTTCCGTATAGCAAGATGTAATCAAGTACGGAAATCCCTTAGTATGTAGTATCACATGAACATGTCCTAGGGTCAGAGTGTACCCCACAACGATTTATCGCGGTAACGCAAATATGAATATCTAGTATCGATACCCGATGGCGCTAACATCCATCAGCACCCGAATGTGATTCGGATGCGAAGTACCATATACGGCCCTAGGTATTGCAATAACAAATCAAGCAGATATATAAAAGCTAAATATTTTAAACTAAAGTACAATATATATATATATATATATATATATATATATATATATATATATATATCATGACTATTCATTTATCTATCTATACTAGTAACAAGGTAAATTAGGCTAGGTCTTAATTATATGTATATAGGCATTTGGATCCCAAACTCAATTAATAATTTATAAACTTATGAACGGTAGCATAATAATTCTAAAGAGAAGAAGGAGAAGTAGGAAAATGAGAATTTGATGTGTGATTGCAGGCTTTTGGTGTTTGGTTGGGTCAGATTTGGGCTTGGAGCGATCATGACCACAATTTAAGTCATTTATGATCATTGATGAAATAATAGCATCCAGGAGCTCAATTGGATGGCACATAAGTGGCATGTGCGTAGTAGACTCAAAATAGGTCAAAACCATATATTGGATTGATTAGATTAGGTCAATGTCGAGCCCCGAAATTAAATTGGAAGTTATGTCAAGTTTTATGGTAGATGGTCAAATGACCTAAATTGACCAGAAAGTTATGCGATGCAAATAGATTACAAGGGAGCAAATTTGAGTGGGACATGATATATCAAAATGAAGATAATCTTGTCTATCGCAAAACTCATGAAGGAAGTTTTAAGATATTAACATCTCTGACGCTCCAAAAATCAAAGTCACGGAAAGGTGCATTCAATGATCAAAACTAATTATAATAAAATTATTTATTGGAAATAATTCAAAAAAAATTAAAGAACCCTAAACTTCAGGGGGCTTACAATATCTCACATAGACTAGATAGTCTGCATAGTAGTAGTGTTACTGATCACCTGATTATTTTCATGTTACCCGTTTCTAGTCATATGTTTACTCCATTCACATGTTTTTTGTTGTACTTTATTTCGGCATGTATATTATTTATCTTTCTATGTCCCACTGAGGACCTAGTTTCCTTTCAGGTATATGCTGAGATCTGACATAGAATATTGAGGGTTTACTTCTTTGAATTACTCTATCAGGTATCGTCAGTTGTTGCCTTCTTATCATCTTTCTGTAATATTTCATATCTAGATTTTTTAGTAGTTTTAGTAAAAATTTTGGATGTATATTATAGATACTTGGACACTTGACAGCTTATATGTATTCGAGCTGGACTGGAGTCCGCTTGAATGCGTAGCTGGCCATTGCCAAGTGGCCTGGTCCCGTATATTTTGGGACTGGGGCGTGACATTAGGACTATAGAAAATTTCTATAGTCCTGACAACGTACAAGAATGTAGAAATTTTATACAATCTTGGTTCTTCCAGTCCATTCCAGGACTAAATTGTTGAATTATAAGATTATTATTTGTTTATTAACGTTGTTGAGTTTGTTGTGTGTTTCTCAAATAGGCTAACAAAGCCAAGAATTTGGAGAAAAGTCTTGACAGTTGCAAGGACGAAAACTATGTTGAAGTTGGTGATAAATTGCAGATCATCGACAATACCACTTATTCTCATTCCTCGAAGATAGAGAGCGGCATACTAAAAGCCGTCATGATAATTAAAAACTTTTAAATTTTGTAATTAAATGCTTTAAATTGATGGTCATGTGATGTTGTGTGTAACTTTTTTATACTCGAAACTAGGTTCAAATATGATGTTATTAAACTTTGATTAGTGTTGAATATAATATTGTTTGCCATAAAATATAAAAGGACAGAACAATTATCGGAGGACTGGACTTTTACTTCACAATACAAACTCGCTTGTACAAAGAAAGCCTAGGGACAAAAACCTAGGTACAGCAATCTAAGTACAATTATTTATTTTAGATTCTGGGGGGTGACGATAGAGGCTCGGGAAAGCGACGTCCGCTCTGCCTTACTCCTTGGACGATCTGGTGCAGCTTTTGGACTCTGTAGAAGAACTGACGGGCGTTGATGAAGAAATGCTCTCTCTTCAGGCTCTCTGGCTCTCTATGTCTCTATGTGCGTCTGTCTCTGTATATCTCTCTGTATGTGTCTCTCTATCTCTCCGTCTGTATGTCTCTGCATGTGTGTATTTGCAAGGGAATGACACCCTGCTATTTATAAGAGTGGGGGGCCTCGTTAGGGTTTACAATGATTTCCCATTCTTGAAAGTCGACGGCTAAGGATCATTTAATCTGGGCCGTTTATCGAGATTTGAGCAATAAATGTGATTGCATCAAATCTTTTGTGGATAATTAATGCTGATTGACATAAATCTTCCTGATTTGCCATGCCAACCTCGGATCCCTCGACACGTGTCTTTAATTGGCTTATTTGCAAATGATCTGATTTGATCCTAATATTTTATTGGGATTTGTTGAGGGATTTCTATCAATCTGATGCCACGTGCCCTGCTATCATGCCACATGTCATAATAGCAGAAATTTGAGCCGCAGGAAAGTTGGGCCGCATAAGGCTGGCCACGTGTCCAGGCTGCCTAAGAGTGGTCCCCCCTGAACATTTGGACCGTATGGTAATAATTTGAGCCGTATAGGTGTGGATGACCGTATGAGTGAACCGCATGGAACTAGTCCTCGTGAGCCGCATAGGGATGGTCTTCGTGAGCCGCATAGAGCTAGTCTTCGTGAGCCGTATGGGAGTAGTCTTCGTGAGCCGCATGGAGCTAGTCTTCGTGAGCCGCATGGGGCTGGTCTTCATGAGCCGCATAGAACTAGTCTTCGTGAGCCGCATGGGGCTGTCCACGTATCAAGGCCGCATGACAGTTTCTGACTCTCGGAGGATCGTGTCAGAGATTTCCTTCGCTTCCCAAGAAGTCCGTCATTATGAGGGAATCATAATGATATCTTCATGTCAGAACTGTCACTTCGTCAAAGCTGTCAGCCGTCAAGGCATTTAATGCAAAACGAGAGAGCTGTTTATAGGCCACGTGGCTCCTCTTTGAGCCGCATAGGACTTGTTTAAGCCGCATAGACGTACGAGCCGCATGGATACTTGAGCCGCATGAACTCTCTGAGCCGCAGGGGGCTCTCTGGCCGCATGGATCTTTCTTTATTCTTTTCTATGCTTCTACAAGACCCCCTTCAAAGTTTTTAATTTACAAAATTGAAATACTTTGAATAAGAAGCATGGCCATGTATTCCTCTGGCCGCAGATGATATCCTGGCCGTATGGATGTCTCGACCACATGGATGTTTAGGCCGCATGGATGGCTCGGCCGTAGGGGCTTTCGGGCCGCATAAGTGTCTCAGCCGCAGGAACTTTTCGCCACATCATCTTACCACGTATGGAGATCTTTTGCATTAAATGCTGTTTGATTTGCTGTCAATTTTGAGGTCACTTTTCAGGGCGGGATCCCAGGAGTCTGGCCTTCATTTTAGGAGACTTGCCTCGATAACCGAAGAGTTGGTTTTCGTTCTGTATGAGAATCGAAGCACCTTGGTTTTGTTTATAAATATAGATGAGTTCATTCGGAGGGATTTCTTTACTTTCTCCTTCGTCCCAAACTGTTGCTGTCTTTCCTTTCTTTCCCTATTTCCATTCTTCGACTGTCGAAAATGGCCCCCAAATCTTCCAAGGTCGTCTCCGCTACCGCAAAAGGCAAGAAGGTGGCTTCCTCGTCGGCCTCTGTGCCCAAAGTGCATCCTGATGTTCGTTCCGCTTTCAAGGGTAAGAAATGGATTTGAATACTTTGAACCCCAAAGACCCATGGCTCTGTTGCATAACATATGCACAAGCCTTCATCCTTCATTTTTATTAAACCGTCCAAGCTCGACCATGATAGAGCCACATATGTTACATGGGCCGCATGACCCTCTCATATTCGAACCGCATAGGACATACCCTATGTTTGAGCCGTATTAAGAAAGATTTGAGCCGCAGGAGTGCTTCCGGGTTTGAACCGCATGGAACCTCCTTTGAACGGAACCGCATATGTCCCTGACAACCTGGCCCGCATAAAATTTTGTTGAGTCATGCCGTATAAACTCCTCTGCGAGATAGAACCGCATAAGTTTTAATCCGAGCCGCATAAGCTATCGAATCAGTGTCACATGGAACTCCTAACTGAATTGGGCCGCATGAAGCTGTGCTGACCCGAGCCGCATAGGCTCTGTTGAAGCCGTGCCGCATGATACTCAGCTGAACTGGGCCGTATAAGGCTTCGTCGATCCGAGCCGCATAGGCTCATAGAAACTTCTTTTTGAGAAACTCTAAGTGGTTTCGTTTTAACCTATTTTTAATCCTGTTTCTTTTGTCCTTTTCCAGTGAACCTCCCAACCAACCCGGCCGGAGAGCTTCTAGTGGGTTCGGCTCAGTTTGCCATGGGTGTGCGGCTTGACGATCTAATTCGACATATGACAGATCAACTTCCCTCTAATTAGCCTTTGGAGAGGATGGCTGCCATCAACAAACAGCCTTTCCATTTTCTTTGCACTATGATGAATTCG
This sequence comes from Iris pallida, assembly GCA_029216955.1. NCBI lineage: Eukaryota > Viridiplantae > Streptophyta > Magnoliopsida > Asparagales > Iridaceae > Iris > Iris pallida. The sequence continues at coordinate 47,286 of JANAVB010007472.1, read as the reverse complement.
GGAAAACTGGACGGAGAATATCTGAAACCAGATTTTCTCTTTGGGGATGCTTTCTCCGTAAAGAACTCCCGAATGCTGGACGTTTCTGAGAACTGGGACTTCACTGTGGACGGGGTGGATATCTATGTTCCCGAGATGGAGCGGCATTTTTCTCTCTCGTGGTTTAATATGGTGTCGTTGGGCAGAAAAATGGCAGGTTCTCTGACTCCAATCCAACAGGGGATGTTCGTGGGCAACATCCACTATAATATGAGTATTATGTCAGTATGTGCAAGTAGGGAGTCAGTCAGTTGGACTGTGATGGGACTGATTCCTGGTACTTTTATAAATGTGTCTGGTCCTAACTTCACTTTTACCTGAGCTGACACCTTCCTGAATCAGCTCGCTCACAAGGGGTACTATCCTGTGGGCAGGTTGTCGCTGCTGAATTGGATAAACCCCATTCCCACATGGGCCAATCTTTCCTCATGGATCCTGAGGAACTATGAGAAACTCCTTCGGGAGATTGACCTTTACTACGCCATCCGGGGCACCTGTTACGGATTACCCATTAACAAGCCGTTGTTCATGGCCCTTTTGGAGATGTATAGCCGGCGTATGGGGAATTTCTTCGCGCCCGGGGGAGAGTTGGGACTTGCTCTCCATGAGATGCATACTGTTTCTAAGCTGTCGTGGGGAGGGGAGGCCTTTGAAGTATATACCCCGACGAACGAGGAATTCGATGACCTGGATCGACGATTTCCTGGTTTCGTCGCTGTGTATCGAGAACTGTTGTGCCACCAAAGCATCTGCCACCAGACTGCTATCAAGAAAGAAAATAGCTTAGAAGGGAACGCCCCCCATACCACGGCCTGGGTCGCGTATCTTTTCAAAATACGTCCTTCCGGTCGGGTTTCGTCTCGAGGTTCTCAAACCCCGGAGGAGGTGAAGGACATGATGTTGAAGGCCAAAAGGTCAAGGTCCACTCGTGACAGGTTTGGGAGCCGCACTGACTCCTTCAGTTATTTCCACTACTGTACCCGGCAAATGTCCGAGAAAGTAATCTTGGCCGGGTTCTTGATGGTATGGCTACGAAATTAGGTAGTCTCGGGAGGGGCAGGTTCTACTGAAAGGATCAGCCGCCATTTCATTCTCCCGGCTGTGAAGCTGGTCTTCAAAGTAAGACTATCCCTTCTTCCGGCTATGGTGTATAGCATACACCACGGCCTCCGTACCTTTACATCTAAAGTCATTGCTCGTGAGACGACGCTGGACTTCGAGCGGATAGAACTACCATGCCACTATCTCATGGGGTGGTTATTGATGCATTACCGGTCATTTATGAGGGCCGGGACATAGGATGATGTCACCGCTGATGACGCCTTCCTCTTCCGATACCGCCATCAATCTCGGGAGTATAACACCATGCCGGCTTGTCGGAGGGTGTTGGCAAGAGTTGACGGGCCCGACTTTTTTGTGTCTCTTCCTCAGTTTACCCCTAGAGAAGTGAGGAGGGTACACGTTGATGGCATTGAACCTCCCCAGCTCTTATCTGAGAAGATGCTTCTATGGCTGCGCAACATTTGCCCTGCGCACCTAGTATATCGTTACCGAAATAACGTATACTTGGAGCCTTATTTGCCTAGCAGGTTTTCTCGTCAATTCGGGTATAGTCAGATGTTCCTTGACTGTCCTAATGCTTGTCTGGGCTTCGAGGGCAGTGTCCTTGATGGCATCCGGGCGTGGCATTATTACAATGTTGTTCATACCCGGGCTAGCTTCTCAGTCTCTGACGCTAATATGCAAGGGGATATTCTGTACATGGCGGCTCTTTATCACGTTGCGACGAGCAAATCTCCCGTAAACTTTGACATGAACACCAGCTTCATTGTCGGGACCGACTTGGCAGAAAAGCCAGAGGGTTCCATGAAGAGAAAGAGAGGGGCGAATAGGGTTCCCGTGCCAGACTCGGAGTCCACTGCGGTGGACGAAGAGGATGATAAGCAGGCCGCCGATGACTCGTCGCATTCTTCGGACGAGGAGGTGGGGGACCAGCCTCCTACTGTGTCGGACGAAGAGGTGGAGGACCATCCACCTGTTGTGTCTGGTGCTTCACGCCAACGAGGCAGGCGTCTGTCTACTGATGGTGGAAGGACCTACTCCACAAAGCGGGCTACGGTAAGACGTCGCCGGCTATTTATTGATGTTGACGCTATTTCTGAGGTGATTTGAAATTTCAGCCGACTTTCCCTTCTTTTTCTAAATTATGGCCTAATTATTTTTTTTCTTTTGCTCCTTGCAGGCGTCCGGGGAGTCCGCTTCTCGGGACTCGACTACTGAAGTCGATCCAGCCTTGTCTACTTTGATCCATGATATGTGCACCACCATCACTCCCGCTGGGGTTTTTTTGGAGGCGGCCGGGGAGTCTCACTTTGTTGAGACCTCAACCCGTAGGGACGGGGGCTCTATTGCCCCTGTCCCTGAGACAGCTGAATTCCAACAGGATGACACTGACCTGGCTGACTCCCCTTCAGGGGTGGCTGGGGCAGAGAAACTAGTTGAATTTGAGTTAGAAGCTGCGGGTGGGGAGACCATGCTAGCTTCGAACGAGCTGCAGCCTTCGAGCTCTTCCCCTGGTAAGATAAACCAGCTTTTTAACTTGTGAGGAGGCCTATTTGCTCTATCACCCTGTCCTTCGTGGATTAATGATTGCTTTGGATGTGCAGGTCCCACCCCTTTATTGCCGGTGATGGACATTGCCAGGGCGGACTCTACCGGGGGAAATCTGATGGAAGCACGTGTGCCTCCTTCTTTTCCAACCCATACTGAGGGGCCTCCAGGTGAGTCAAGTTCGGGAGCCTTGGTGATAGCACAGCTGGAGCAAGGGACTACGCTTTCTGTGCCATCCTCTGCGAATAGGGTTTCGGGAGTTAACCTTTCCGCTCTACCAAGTATCCAGGCTCTTCGGGCGGCAGAAGAGGAGCTAGCTGCCATCCATGCCTCTTTTCACACAGGATTCATTTCCCGGGTGGCAGGGACGGTCAGTTCTGAGGCTACTCCTTCGGTACTGCCTGCCACACTCCCTTTGATGCCGTCCTCTACAGAAGTTTTGGATGAAGTGTCCCAGGATGTGGTCGACAGTTTCTACCGCCACCTGAAGAGGAAGATTGAGGCAGCTATGGAGAGGGGGACTCCCTTTTCTATGGCCCGTCAATGCGCCAGTGGCCAGATTAATATCCTTAAAACACTCCCCGGTGGAGCGGGACTGGCTGCGCTTCTGGAGCCTAAGCTGTTAGAGGCTGATCGTCTTGTGGCCCAGTTTCGCGTGCTGCAGCAAGCTGATTTACCCGCGGTAATAAACCAAGAGCGCAATTTCCTCATGACCGCGGTGGAAAAGGTGAGGCTTGCTCGAGAATCGATCAAGCCAACTATATTGAAGGACCGCCAGGATCTGACTCAGTTATACGATCAATGGAACCGTCGGACTGAAGATTGTGCAGCTCGGAAAGCGGCGGCCTTCCGCGGGGTAGCTGACACCCGGGAGCAGATCCTTGAGCTCCAGAGAAAGCTAGCTTTCTTGGAGTCCGAGCTCGAAGCCGCTCGTGCTGAGAAAGGGATTGCCATTCAGGAGGCTGACAAATTTAGTAGGACTTCTGCCAATCTAGAACTTGCCCTAAAGAAGATGGAGAACGACTGGCAGGCATATATGTATTTGAATGATGTAGAGCAGTTGTCCCAGGAGGTCGAGCGCCGAGCGAAACAGAGGCTTGAGAGGGGGACTGCCTTGGTGAGAAACCGCCTCTTGGAGTTGTGTAATGCCGAACTGTAGTCGGCCTTTTTCTGGTTTTGTTCCTATTTTCTTTTCTTTTTTCTTTTTGAGAGGGACGTGGTCCCAAAACTTGTAATGCTTTTTCGTCTTTTAAATAAAGAGTACTTTCCATTCTACCCTTCATTTGTATTGCTTGTTGTGCCTGTGATATTGTGGTGACGTTTGCCCCGCTTGGGGGACTTGTTTGTGGACCTGCTACCCCTGGCATACCTTGGTTTTAGGTATAGGTAACAAGTTTGACTGGGGATACTTAGAACAGTTTCACGGCAAGGTGGTCGTGGACGCTCCAAGTATCGGGATATAGAATGCCATGGAGCAGCTGGGCTCCCGGGGCATGATGAGGAATGGTGGGCCTGTACTAAGAGACTTAGTAAAGGACATTTGTGGGCCTATTATCCCTAGTGTACCCCGACTTAGGATACGGATAATAGGATGAAGGGGAACCAACATACTCACTCAGAGGTAATGAGGACATGACAAGTATGAGGGTTTTACCGTGGAGTCTTCCTAGGTAATGAGGACATGGCAGGAGTGGACTCAACGGAGGATATTTGTGGTCAACAGAGGACATTTGTGGACCTATTATCCTTGGCGTACCCTGGTTTAGGGTACGGATAATAAGACGAGAGAGGACCGACATACTTACTCAGAGGTAATGAGGACATGGCAAGTACGAAGGTTTTACCGTGGAGCCTTCCTACTCAGAGGTAATGAGAACATGGCAGGAGTGGACTCAGCGGAGAATATTTGTGGTCAACAGAGGACCTTTGTGGGCCTATTACCCTTGGCGTACCCCGACTTAGGATACGGATAATAGGATGAAGGGGAACCAACACACTTACTCAGAGGTAATGAGGACATGGCAAGTATGAGGGTTTTATCGTGGAGTCTTCCTACTCAGAGGTAATGAGGACATGGCAGGAGTGGACTCAACGAAGGATATTTGTGATCAACAGAGGACATTTATGGACCTATTACCCTTGGCGTACCCTGACTTAGGATACGAATAATAGGATGAAAAATGACCGACATACTTATTCAGAGGTAATGAGGACATGGTAAGTACGGAGGTTTTACCGTGGGGTCTTCCTACTCAGAGGTAATGAGGACATGGCAGGAGTGGACTCAGCAGAGAATATTTGTGGACCCATTATCCTTGGTGTACTCTGGTTGTGGGTACAGATAATAAGTCGAAAGGGAATCATCATACTTACTCAGAGATAATGAGGACATGGCAAGCATGAAGGTCTCTTCGACGGAGCCTTCCCATTCAGAGGTAATGAGGACATGACAGGAGTGGGCTCAATGAAGGAGGGTACATAGAACGACTCAGAGGTAATGAGGACATAAAAGTTCTATGTAAGGGGTGGTTTGTTTTTGGCGGAAGTGAAACGACTCAGAGGTAATGAGGACATGACCGTTTTGGAAATTTGTGGATCGGTTACCCTTTTTGTGCACTGGGAGTACGGGTAGTGGATCATGAGGGAGGATCTCTTCCAGGAAGAAAGTTCAGAGGTATGATCATACATGACTTACTATCTGAAAGAGTGACCGAAATGTTAGTTCAGAGGCACCAGCGGGTACATGACTCGATAATTCGGAATTTTGAGGTGTGAGTTCAGCGGCACCAGCGGGTACATGACTCAATAATCTGGAAAATGTGATACGAGTTCAGTGGTACCGGTAGGTACAGGACTCGATAATCTGGAATGTTGTGGATGTGAGTTCAGCGACACCAGCGGGTACATGACTCGATAATCTGGAATGTTGTGGATGTGAGTTCAGCGGTACCAGTGGGTACATGACTCAATGATCTGGAATGTGTCATTTAGATATACTATTTCTTCAGGAAGTTGCCGTTGACGGGCAACATGAGCAAGTCTCCATTTTATTTTGCGAGGCGGTAAGCACCGTTGGAGAATACAGCCTCAATGATGAATGGACCTTCCCATTTTGGCTGGAACTTGCCGGCGGTCTTGTGAGTCATGACCATCGGCTTCCGAACTGCCAGAACAAGATCGCCCACCTGGAATGTTCTGATTTTAACCTTCTTGTTGAAGGCTCCAGAGATGCGTGCTTGGTATAGCTCGATCCTTTGCGAAGCCAGGAGGCGCTTTTCATCTAAGGCCTCTAACTCTTGTAGTCGACGTCGGTAGTTATCATCCGTCGTCAATTGATAAGTGAGCGCGAAACGGAGCGACGATATTTGAGTCTCCAATGGGAGAACTGCCTCACTCCCGTACACCAGGGAGAATGGTGTGTTTCCTGTGGCCTTTCGGACCGTGGTACGGTACGCCCATAGGCATTCACCAAGCTTCTCGTTCCAGTCGCATTTGTTGGACGACACGAACTTTTTGAGTAACTTGATGATGGTTTTGTTGAATGCTTCTGCTAACCTATTTGCTGCGGGATTGTATGGCGTCGAAGCAATATTCTAGATGCGGTGCTTATCGCAGAACCGATAGAAGGCATGGCTTGCAAACTGCGGACCATTATCGTGGATGATCCTTCGAGGCAGTCCAAAGCGATAAATGACGTGATGCTTAAGAAAGTTGATCACGTTTGAAGTCTTTACTTCTGTAAGCGGGACAGCTTCTACCTATTTGGAGAAGTAATCTGTGATTGCGAGTATGAAGCGATGTCCTCGGGAGGAAGGTGGAGTGATCGGACCGATGATATCCATTCCCCATGCTTCGAACGGCCAGGACGCCACTGTCGGGTGTAGAAACTCGGATGGTTGGTAGATGAAGTCCGCGTGGACTTAGCAAGCTTTGTACTTTCTAGCATAGTCTATCGCATCTGCTACCATCGTGGGCCAGTAGTAGCCCATTCGGCGAAGACGGTCTTACAATTTAGGGCCAGGCTGATGGGCCCCGTAGACACCATCGTGAGCTTCTCGTACGACTTCTTTGGCTTCTGCGTTTGACAGACATCGAAGCAATAATCCATCATAGGATCGACGATACAGCATTTTCGTCTCTGTATCGTAGAAGAATCTGAGAGAACGCCGTCTGATGGAAGTGGCTTCCTTTGGGTTCTCGGGCAGGATGTCATAGACTACGAAGTCAATGAATGGTTGTCTCCAATCTGGGACTTCGTCGATCGTCTGAGCGGAATAACTCGCCACGAATTGAACGTTGTTCTTGGGGCAGACCAGTTCGTGGCCTATCACATCTATCGATTGATGAGTATGATTTGGCACTGCTAGGGAAGCGGCCAGGCCGGCTAAGGCATCGGCTTCGATATTCGGAGTCTGGGAACATGCTCGATGAAGAACCCCTCGAACGACAAGATGATGTCGATCGCTATTTGGTGATAGGGGATCATGTCTTCATGGCGGACTTCGTATGAGTCCCGGATTTGATTGACGATTAACTGAGAATCGCCGTATACTTCAAGATATTCTACCCCCAGCTCTCTTGCCAGTTGGAGGCCAATGACCAAAGCGTTATACTCGGCCACATTGTTAGAGCAGGGTTCTGTGAGAGAGTAAGCACGATTGATCACCAATCCGGAAGGAGAAACCAGCACCACCCCGACTCCGACGACGATGTTGCCCTTGGGTCCAGTTCTTGAAGCATCGTCGAAGAACATCCGCCATATATCATCGTGAGAGGTTGCATGCGAGTCGGCGACTTCATCCGAGATTTTTTTTCATATATTCTGGACGACTCCGAGCCCGGGTGGGCTGCCAAAAAGTCTGCCAGGGCTTGACCTTTGACCGCCTTTTGTGGGACGAAGATCATATGATAGGGGGATAGCAATATTGCCCATGTAGCAAGGCGAGAGCTGAGTACCCCTGGTTTAGTCATGAGGACCCTGAGAGGGTTGACTCGTGAGATCACATGTATGGTTTGTCCAGTGACATAGTGCCGCGTCTTCTAAATGGCGAACACCAGGGCAAGGCATTATTTTTCCACAGCGGTGTATCGGTGCTCTGGCCCAATCATCATTCGACTGAGGTAATATATGGCTTGCTCATGGCCTACATCGTTGTTTTGTGCCAGTAGAGCCCCGAGGGAGTGTTCCATTGCTCGTACGTAGAGCAGGAATAGTTTTCCTGCAACCGGGGCCACCAAGACTGGAGGGTTCGATAAATATTCTTTAATGTTGTCGAAGGCCCGCTGACATTCTTCATCCCATATGAACGAGATGCCTTTCTTCATGAGATGGATGAATGGTCGACATCGCCCGGAGAGGTTAGAAATGAACCTCCTGATGTAAGCTAGCCTCCCTTGAAGGCCTCTGAGTTTACGAAGATTTCTCGGGGGACCCATCTCCATAATTGCCTTTGTCTTCTCAGGGTCTACATGGATACCCTGGGCGGTGATGATGAAACCCAAGAACTTCCCGCTGGATACGCCCAGGAAGGACTTCGTAGGGTTCATTTTCAAATTGTGCGTTCGCATCAGGTCGAATACCGTCCTCAGATCATGCAGATGGTCTCCCTTACAGCGACTCTTGACGGCGATGTCATCAACATAGCACTCCACCGTCTTGCGTAAGTGGTCTCTGAAGATGATACTCATGGCTCTTTGATATATGGCGCCGGCATTCTTCAAACCGAAAGGCATGACTGTGTAGCAGTATGTGCCAATCGGTGTTCGAAATGACGTATGCTTTTCGTCGTCAGGAGACATCTTGATTTGGTTGTACCCCGAGAAACCATCCATGAATGACATACGTTCGAAGCCGCAGGTGTTGTCAATCATGATGTCCGTGATAGGGAGGGGGAATTCATCTTTGGGGCATGCCTCGTTCAGATTGCGAAAGTCGATACAGATTCGAATCTTTCTATTCTTTTTGAGGACGGGTACTATGTTGGCGACCCAGTCAGAATGTTGCCCCTTACGAGTGAAGCTACTGGCTATCAGTTTGTTGACTTCGGCTTCGATCACATCCATGACGCCCGGACAGAAGCGTCGCTGTTGTTGCTTGACTGGCTTTGCATCCGGCCGAATATTGAGTTTATGAAGAGCAATATCGGGATTTAACCCCGGCATGTCTTCATAGCTCCAGGCGAACACATAGATATATTCTTTGACAAGTTCCAGCAACGATTCTTGCTCTTCGTCTGTTAGGCTTTTACTGACGAAGATCGGTTTTAGAGAAGATTCGTTGTCGAGATCCACTTGTATGACCTCATCTTCAGTAGAAGGCTCTCTTTGTTCAAATTGCTTCTCCCATTGCGCATCCAGTTGTTGGGCCCACGGCTCTAATTCGAGGAGTTCAGAAAGGTCTTCACCTTCTTCGTAAGCATCAGCGAATGCCATATTGACAGACAGGACTTGCTTGAATACATCCCCGATGCTGATATCCGAATTAGAAGTTGGTATTCCGGTTGAGTGTGAATGCCAGTCGTATTCCTCATCTGAGCTTTCAGGGGTCGTTGTAGGCGTAACATACCCCAGTCTACATCGGGTTTTGCTATAGTAGTCCCGTGGTTTGCCAGTCGGGACCGGTGGCTTCAAAGGTAATCGTCGTCTAGTACTGTAGTTCAAGCCTGGCGTCGTCTCCAGATCATACCCCTGTTTTTGCATGAGATATTTGGATTGGGGGCTATAAAGATATAAAGGCAGCCTCCCGGCATCTGATTCAAGGCCGACTTCTTCTATGGTGAAGGGATGCGGATCGTCCTTCCGGCCGAAGATGATTGGATGGTCCCCTCCCTCGATTATGCGGTAAGCATTTTCCACTGGAGTAAGCTGGATTGCGGTGTACACATTTGTCACCTGTGTGTGTAGGTGAGTGCCTATACCGTGTTCCATAGCATACATTGTACAAAGCTTATTAAGCTCGAGGTAGTTCAAAGATAGCCCTTTATTGATGAAATAAGGTATCTTTTCTAGGGGGATTACATCATCTGTGGAGGGAATATCAGTGTGGGCAGCCACATACTTGGCTAGCTCCGGTTCCTCTTCGGCTACCCCCTGTATAAATGAAGACTGGGAGGACGACCTGGGCAGCTTGATCGTCAAGGGTTCAGCTGGTGGAGCAGAGCATGGAGTTGTTGGTAGACTAGCGACCCCCAGTCTGGTGCTCGATATTGGAGGGGAGTGGTTGGTTCTCTAGAGGTTCCCGGCCTTGCATCGGGGTGACGACCCTTCTTGGAAAGGCGTATCGTCATTGGCTTGTCGGAGGGATTGAGCTTCTTCGCTTGCGGCTGGCCGACTCTCGGCAGCCTGATTGTCAGTGGCTCCGTTGTATATCTTGGCACTTGGCCAGACCTTGGCAGCCGGATTATCATCTGCTCTTCTTGTGCCGAGAGGCTGATTGCGTCCTTACGCAGAGTGGCTGTAAGGGGTACGGACTTGCCAGGTTTGCGAGCTTGGAGATGGATCGTCAGAGGCTCTTCTGATCCTGTGGCTGTCTCAGTACGAGCTTGCACATCTCCTTTATCAAGGTGCCTCTTCGACTTTTCGTATAGGCAGGAGTCTGAGTAGTAGGATTCGACCCCTTTGAAGGGATCGATGTCGACAAATTTCGTCCTCACGAAGCCGTGTTTGTCGACATATTTGAAGCACTGGTGCAGCGTTGAAGGCATGATCATATAATCGTGTATCCACGGACGTCCCAAGAGGATGTTGTAAGAAGTGTCTACATCTATGACGTAGCAGGTAACTTCCGATTGGAGATCGCCAATCTGACACTTCAGACGAATTTTCCCAATTGGGTAGCTCCTGCCCGAATTGAAACTGCTCATGGCAGTGCTTGTAGGCGTCAGACAATGCATAGGGATGCGGAGATGATGTAACAGACCCTTCGGGATAATGCTTATGGAAGAGCCAGGATCAATGTGCATCCGATCCACCTTTACGTCGCCGATGTATCCAGTGTAGTATAGCGGGCGATCGTGCAGGTTGGTTTTGATGAGCATGTCCTGCGGAGTGAAGATAATGTTGGGCATCGCTCCCGTGCAGGCGGTGTCTTGGAGATCTGCAGGCGGGTTCTCTCCTGTGAGGTTGACCTGAGCCAGGTATGCATCGGCATTTTGGAGTACATCGCTCAAAGCCGCACGAACATCCTTTGAGAGTCTCAGAAGCTTGTATAATGACAACTTGGCCGGTGTGTTGGCCAATTGTGCCAAAATGTCGAAATTGTAGGGCTTCTCCATCCCCTGCGGTACCTCTTTTCGGAGGGATTTGTCAAAGCGAGTCTTCTTCGGCCTAGGCTTGTCGGTCGTCGGAGGCTGAGCCGGTCCCGGAGCGTCAGTTGTAGCGGGCTGATGATCTTCAGCCGAGTTGTCAGCCACAGATTGGGATTGGGCCCCAGACCGAGTGACGACGGCTGTAGCTTCTTCGATATTTGCCGAGATTGTGCGGCAGGACCTGACTTTTTCACTCTTCTTCTTGCAAATGGAAGGTGGTATAGGCTGAGTCACTTCTGATACCAAGTCTAGATGGACCCACATGACCTCCCCTCGTGATGTGGTGAGAGGTACTAGACCATCAGCCTGATCTCGGGAAGGTGGAAGATTAGCAATCTCTATTGTCGCCAGAGGGATGGGGACCACACCGTCTTGAGTTTCCATCGAAGGAAAGCTACCGAATTGTACTGACACCATATTGGTCGCCACTGTTACCTCCTCAAAATTGATGGCCAGAGCGTTCGAATCGATAAGATTTTGGATGTACCGTTTTAGTTGGTAGCAGTCGTGTGTGGCATGGTGGACGTAGCGGTGGTAATGGCAGTACTTTAGATTCTCCATGTTTGCCGGCCGAGGTTCCCGTCTTGGAGGAGGAAGCTGAATTCTGTCTCCTTGTATGAGCATGTCCAAGATGGGCTTGACGTGATCGTCTTCGAAGGAGTAAGTGATTTGCGGCCATTGTTTGTCTGCCGGCGTTAGCTCAGGTTTTTGTGTTGTGTCGGCCACCATAGCCTGCTTACCTCTGTTGTCCCGATTGTTAGAGGGGCTACCCCTATTGTCGTTGTTGGTATTAGGACGCTTGCCCTTGTTCTCTCCGTCCGAGATGTGCAATCCCAATTGGCGAGCCTTCTTTAATCGTTCTACGGCGCTTGTGGCACTGATAATGAACGTCTTCCAGTCCTTGAATTGACTTTCGCCCATCCAGATACTGATTGTTGGGAGAAACCTCTTTTGGCAAATTTTAATCAGGGAGGAATTCGAATTTCCAGACGGCAGCTTCATTGCGGTTTGGCGAAACCGCTCAATGTAGTTCCTTGTCAGCTCTTTCTCCCCTTGGACGACGTCCATGAGGGTGGACATTGTGATGTCCTGCCCTACTTCGTAGAATCTCTCCAAGAACATGTGCTTGAAGCCGGCAAATGAGTGGATGCAGTTGTCTGGCAGGTTGCGATACCAGTCGAAGGCGACCCCTTCCAATGCCCCGATGAATAATCGTGTGAGAATGGCATCGTCATAGGGCAGATGGTCGGTGGTGACCTCGAAGTAAGAGATGTACCGACTTGCGGAGGTCTTGCCGTCATAAGAATTGATATTGAACGGCTTATATCTTGGTGGGAAGGGAACGTCCCTCCAGGCAGCAGGGTACAGTTGCCGTATTCTGAGGTCTTGAGAATTTTCTCGAGCGTGAAACATAGCTCGGAGCTCCTGGACCTCTCTTCTCACTTCGTGGGCCTCATCCACGACGGTGGGGCCGTTACTTCAGGAGGATTGTTGTCCGGGTTCGGTGTCGCCGAATTCGAGTCCGTATTGACCGCAGGACCCGCACTTGTTTGGCCAGGCGTCCCTCCTTGCAGAGTTGGAAGGGCCGCTTTGATCTCGTCCACAGACTTAACCAAGGCAAGCAATATGGCTTCGAGAGTGTCGATGCATTGGCGATCACTGGAACCACCTTGGCTGCTGTCTATCATAAATACCGTCTTTATATGAGGAGAGATGGACGGAGCGGTGGAGGAAGCGCCCTCCGAATCATACCCCTGTAGTGAGAAGTCATCGGGGTATGTGGGTATGTTCTCTTCTGGTTCGAACTCGGAAGGAACAGTACCCCCAGTCTCCGAGTTCGCCTCGTCTTGGGAGTTGAGGACGTCCTCGGGGACGTCGGGGTTTGTTGCATCTGATGGGAGAGTTGTCTCCCCTGACTCGTCTTCTTGGAACATCGGATTGTCGTAGAGGTTCGGAGGAGTGTTGCCCCCAATCCCAACAACCTCCAGTGTTGTGGACGACGAATCTCCCACTGTAGCAGATTTTGTCTTAGAACGGGTGCCTTGGAAAACTTCGGTGGTGGGTACCCGCTTAGACGACAGTCTCTTAGTCATAGCGGTTGAAATCTTCGGACTGGGAACATTTGTCTTCTTCCCTCTCCCATCGACGGGAACTTTCTGAGCAGAGTTGCAGGAGACGACGGAAAGTGCCTCGTCCTCTGAAGACGGCTGTTGCAGTCTTTGAAAGATGGACTGCCGGTCTTTTTGCATCGTCGTTTTATTGCAGCAGCAGTTAACGATGACTTGGGTGCAGTGACGTCCGTGGGAGGACTCTTTGCACCCCGATGCATCTTTTCTTTCCTTGCGTTTGTGGAGGATGGCCTCACGCAAGTCAGATGGGTCTGGATCGACCATGTCTGCTCCCTGGATTTTGGGAGACTTTTACGAACCTCTCTGTCCGTTTGCCATCGAGGGCTGGACTCGAGTGGTTCTGTACAACTTCCCATCTGAGACCCGCATAACAGTATGTGGGACGCTCGGATGGTTAGAGACCGGATCAGCGGACCGAGCTTGCCAAGCTCGCGCTGCCCTAGACTTCTTCGCTCTAGTGCGTAAGGGCACATAGTAGGAAGAGTCTAGATGATGCTGGAGAGAGTCAGACATATCTTCTTGGGAGCACAAGAGATCAGGACCATAGGAGAGGCGGTCGAAGACAGAGCCACGTAGAGTGGGCGTCATATTGCTGTCATTAACAATCTTCATGCGGCTGGCAGACATAGCCGCATAGGCTTTCTTCATACGGCTGGCAGTCTCAGTCGCATGAGTTTTCTTTATGCGGCTGGATGGTCTGGCCGCATAGGCCTTCTTCATGCGGCTGGCAGATTCACCCGCATGAGCCTCCTGCACGTGGTTGACAGATTTGGCCACATGAGTGTTCGGCTTTTTCTTGGGGCGCATAGAACCACTCTTTGTTCCTGCAAGTCCAGCATCGTAGTGCTTTCCTCTGCCGGACTTGGGGACAGCAGAGTCCTCTACGGCTCGAAGTGGAGCCGTATGAGAATCGCCTTCGCCGTCTTGGGTAGCCGAGAGTACCCCGTCCAGAGCTTGTGGAGGAGCAAATGATTTTGGCCTCCACTCGCAGCGAGCTTTCTTTGTGCGGGTTCACTTCTGGATCGGGCCAGCACTTCCTTCAGAGAGCATTTCTTCAAACGCCTGTTGGTCGAAGCGGACGACAATCTTCTGTTGCGTGGAGCCAAGTTTGGCTGCATCCGATTGCGTCACCAACTCCTCAGCCGTGGAGAAGTTTGTCCCCAGCAGAGTCGCCATCGTGTTTGCCATAAAATATAAAAGGACAGAACAATTATCGGAGGACTGGACTTTTACTTCACAATACAAACTCGCTTGTACAAAGAAAACCTAGGGACGAAAACCTAGGTACAGCAATCTAAGTACAATTGTTTATTTTAGATTCTTGAGGGTGACGATAGAGGCTCGAGAAAGCGACGGCCGTTCTGCCTTACTCCTTGGACGATCGGGTGCAGCTTTTGGACTCTGTAGAAGAACTGACGGGCGTTGATGAAGAAATGCTCTCTCTTCAGGCTCTCTGGCTCTCTATGTCTCTATGTGTGTCTGTCTCTGTATATCTCTCTGTATGTGTCTCTCTATCTCTCTGTCTGTATGTCTTTGTCTGTGTGTGTTTGCAAGGGAATGGTATCCTGCTATTTATAAGAGTGGGGGGGCTCGTTAGGGTTTACAATGATTGCCCATTCTTGAAAGTCGGCGGCTAAGGATCATTAAATCTGGGCCGTTCATCGAAATTTGAGCAATAAATGTGATTGCATCAAATCTTTTATGGATAATTAATGCTGATTGACATAAATCCTCCTGATTTGCCATGCTAACCTCGGATCCCTCGACACGTGTCTTTAATTGGCTTATTTGCAAATGATCTGATTTGATCCCAATATTTTATTGGGATTTGTTGAGGGATTTCTATCAATCTGATGCCACGTGCCCTGCTATCATGCCACGTGTCATAACAGCAGAAATCTGAGTCGCGAGAAAGTTGGGCCGCATAAGGCTGGCCACATGTCCAGGCTGCCTAAGAGTGGTCCCTCCCTGAACATTTGGACCGCATGGTAATGATTTGAGCCGCATGAGTGTGGATGACCGCATGAGTGAACCGCATGGAACTAGTCCTCGTGAGCCGCATAGGGATGGTCTTCGTGAGCCGCATGGAGCTAGTCTTCGTGAGCCGCATGGGGGTAGTCTTCGTGAGCAGCATGGAGCTAGTCTTCGTGAGCCGCATGGGGCTGGTCTTCATGAGCCGCATGGAACTAGTCTCCGTGAGCCGCATGGGGCTGTCCACGTGTCAAGGCCGTATGACAGTTTCTGACTCTCGGAGGATCGTGTCAGAGATTTCCTTCGCTTCCCAAGAAGTCCGTCATTATGAGGGAGTCATAATGATATCTTCATGTTAGAACTGTCACTTCGTCAAAGCTGTCAGCCGTCAAGGCATTTAATGCAAAACGAGAGAGCTGTTTGTAGGCCACGTGGCTCCTCTTTAAGCCGCATAGGACTTGTTTGAGCCGTATAGACGCTCGATCCGCATGGATACTTGAGCCGTATGAACTCTCTGAGCCGCAAGGGGCTCTCTGGCCGCATGGATCTTTCTTTATTCTTTTTCATGCTTCTACAAATATAATGTTGATTGTGAGTTTGTGAGATTATTTTGAAATGTGATGATATCAAATTATAATTATGTGATTGTGAATCTAATATAATGTTGAAACTATATGAAACTTGCTGTTACAGTAAGGGCTGTCAAATTTTTTGACAGTCCTAAAAGAAATTCTTGTAACAACAAATTTCTTTAGGGTTGTCAAAAAAATTAACAGTCCAGGCAGTAGTTAGGACTGTCAAAAATTTTGATGGTCATAAAAGAAAGTTGTTATAACTTTAATTTATTTTGAAAATGTAGTAAAGCAAAGATCTCAACTCCATCAACAACTATTTCCCAAAAGATTTTTTATTCTAATAGATTCTAGCTATATAATACCAATATCAGATCACAAGAATAATATTATAGTTCATAGAGATTAACAACAATATACATAGATACTATTTAGTTTAAAGCTTTCTACTATTAGACACCTAATATAACTTGAGAACTTTATATTTTATTTAGGACTGTCAAAATTGGTAAAACTTTATGCTTTATTTTTTACAGTCCTTGCAATTGGTAGAACTGTCAAAAAAATTGTTAGTCCTAAATAAAATTTGCTATTCAATGAACAACATATTTTATTTAGGACTCAAAATTTTTGAGTCATGACTATGGAAAGGACTGTCAAAACTTTTGTCCATCATCGTCCTCGTCGCGACTATGATTTAATTTCCGAAGTTTGAAAGCCTAAAATGGTTCGAAACTTCAGAGATCTGTCCAAAACAAATTATAAATCAAATTGTACATATTAGAAGATTAATTTTAGGCATGAACATGGATTGAAAATATTCTAACTTCTATAGAATAATTGGTTTAGGGTTTTGGGATTTTAGAGAGAAAATGGGAAGAAGACAAAGGCAAGAAAAAAAATTGACTATATTTATATAGTATGTACTGGGCAGCCCGAGTAATTTTTTCTAGTAGCAAACTTGTAAATAAAAATAAATAAATTGGGTTAGCCCTGAATAAGTTTGGATGTGCCTTTATAATTAGCCTTGTACAAAATCATGTTCTAATACCATACACATGTTAATGTTATCTTTAGTAACAATATTTCCACCTACTTCTAGCATGGAACGGTTGGGGTGAACATTCGGTTAATTCGGGATCAAATCGAACCGAAAACCGAATAAACAAAACTGAAATGGCCATAACCGAATCTAACCGAACCGAATTAAATCGGTTCAGTTTTCGGTTATTTGATTTTTCGATTGATTTGTGTTATATATATACTAGTGTTTTCGCACATGCGATGCATGTGCAACGTACTTTTATAAATGTTTATACCATTTTATGTAGCAAAGATAACATACAACCAAAGTTATTTTAAAACATTATTCTCCATCGATAGATTTTCTAATGTTAGACATGTTAATATCATCTTATTTTAAAAAATTATTTTTTAATGTAGTCTACTTTCTTCTGATCTATTAAAAATTTAAGTTTTAACTTTAATATAATTTCAAATTAAAGTTAAACTAATCTAACTTAAAATTAAATCTATTATCTAAAATTTAATCTGCTATTTAAAAAATAATATGAATGAATGTTTTTGCCATGTTTAAAATTTGTAACTAAAAATTTAATTTAAACCTTATATATATATATATATATATATATATATATATATATATATATATATATATATATATATAAATATATATATATATATATATTCTTATTCGATTTTTGGTTTTGGACCGAAATCGAAATCCAAAATCGAAACAGAAACCAAATAAAATATTTAATATTTTCAAAATCAAAATAGAACCGAATTTTTTTTAAACAGAATCAAATTTCTAATTTAGATCAATTCAATTTGAATTTCGGTCCAAAATAGAATAAGGGATTTTTTGACTTTCATCCCACTTATTAATATGCATTTGTACTTACATCCCACTTTTAAATTTTATTTGACTTACATCCCACTTTTGTCACAAAAAATATTTTTCGTGACAAAACGAATACTTTTCGTGACAAAATAAATACTTTTTTGTGACAAAAGTGGGATGTAAGTCAAATAAAATTAAAAAGTGGGATGTAAGTACAAATACATATTAATAAGTGGGATGAAAGTCAAAAAATCCCATAGAATAATGCCCAACCCTATGGTACGGGCAGAGAACAAAACGGACGGACATTTGAACATAGAAAAGCCCCTCAAAAGGTGATTCCTAACATATTTACAAAAGCCTCTCAAAATCTGTTATTTTTCTCAGAAGCTCTTCCATCTGTTACTGATTTGTGTGGCTTATATACAAATATGGTATAGTTTAGGGACTGATACGCAAGGGAACATAAATTTACTTGTAATAATTTATTTAAAAATTCCCATTCTTCTCTTTCTACACAGAAATCTCGAGATCTAAACCCGAGCTAAATGGCAATGGCAGAAATCGAATGCGGATCCGCTATGTCGTAGATTTCTTCTCTGGATCTCGAAATTTCGGCCTCGGATGCTGCGGATCCGTTCTTCTCCGGCGATTTCTAGGTTTTACCCCCGGAATTTATGGTCAAAATCTGAGTTTTTCTCCGTTTCCTGTAGCTACATTTGTGAAATCTAGGTTTTGCTTGCGCTTGATTCCTGATC
Source organism: Iris pallida (assembly GCA_029216955.1). Taxonomy (NCBI): domain Eukaryota; kingdom Viridiplantae; phylum Streptophyta; class Magnoliopsida; order Asparagales; family Iridaceae; genus Iris; species Iris pallida. The sequence continues at coordinate 29,037 of JANAVB010007472.1, read as the reverse complement.
TGTAGCGGAAATTAGGAATCTAGGTTGCCACTTCGGGTAATTTTAGTGGAGCTGCTGCCGAATAGAAAACATCCCAATTTGGGTTCTTTTGGGGAATTTTGTGTATGAAATCCGAGGTTTATTCTTCTCCACGCAGAAAGTAGCTACATTATGAAATCTAGGGCTTGATTGTGTCTGTTCCCTAATTTGGAGGCATAAAGTTGCCTTCTTTGGTAATTTTAGTTGAGTTGTCGAATAGAAAACCTCCCAATTTTGTTCTCTTTCGGGAATTTTACGGATGAAGCTTGAGGTTTACCCCCTTCTCTGCACCGAAAGTAGCTACATTTATGAAATCTAGGGTTTGATTGTTTTTGTTTCCTAATTTGGAGTCGAAATCTGAAATCTAGGGCATAAAATTTGCCATTTTTGGGTGATTACGAGTGGTTTTATCGAGTAATATTACCAAATTGGGATGGTGATGATCTGATCCTAGGGTTTTCTCGCCGAATTTTCATAATGTGGAAGCAATTCCTCAGCAAATTGCCCAAGAAATCGTCGAAATCCATGGAATCTCCTCCCAATCACAACCCTCCTCATTCAGCCGCCGCCATAGCCAACGGGAACGCCTTTGGCTCCGATGGTGACGACCGGTCCATCAACTTGAAGAGGACCTCCTCACTAGTCTTCCCTTCAGGCCTCGTCGCCGGAACCGAGCCCTTGCTCTCCTTCAAAGACGTTCCTGGCCAGGAAAAACCCGACCTTTTCATCAGCAAGGTCGGGTTCTGCTCTGTGGTGCTCGATTTCTCTGACCCGAACAAGGATTCGGCAGAGAAGGATGCCAAGAGGCAGACCCTGATCAGTCTGATTGATTTCATCTGCTCAGGGACCTCCTCTAGATTCACCGAGCCAATGATCTCTGCCAGCGTTAGCATGTTAGCCGTCAATTTGTTCAGGGTCTTCCCTCCGCACTACCGGTCGAACCCGTCCGGCGGGGGCGAGGCTGAGGAGGACGAGCCTGCCTTCGACCCGGCATGGTCGCACTTGCAGCTGGTCTACGAGTTTCTCCTCAAGTTCATCGCTTCCTCCTCGCTCGACTCCAAGGTGGGGAAGAAGTACATCGACCATTCCTTCATCTCGAAGTTGCTAGATTTGTTCGACTCGGAAGACCCAAGAGAGAGGGATTGCTTGAAGACTATACTCCATAGGATCTACGGCAAGTTCATGGTTCACCGGCCTTTCATTCGGAAGTCGGTGAGCAACATTTTCTACCGGTTCGTGTTCGAGACCGAGAAGCATAATGGGATTGCCGAGCTGTTGGAGGTCTTCGGGAGTGTCATAAGCGGGTTCGCATTGCCGTTGAAGGAGGAACATAAGATCTTTCTTTGGAAGGCTTTGATTCCTCTCCACAAGCCAAAGTCTGTGGGGATTTATCTTCAGCAGCTGACCTATTGTGTGACTCAGTTTGTAGAGAAGGATCCTAAGTTGGCGAGTACAGTGGTTAGGGGTTTGTTGAAGTATTGGCCAGTGACGAATAGCCAGAAGGAGGTGATGTTTCTGAGCGAGTTGGAAGAGGTCTTGGAAGCTACTAATGTGGTCGAGTTCCAAAACTGTATGGTGCCGTTGTTCCGGAGGATTGGTTATTGCCTTAATAGCTCCCATTTTCAGGTGATATTTCTCTTACCCAGCGCTTTCTTGTCACTTGTTTTTTTTTTTCCCTTCAGTAGCTAGGTTGTTCTCATTTCGTATGTTTGTTGGATTGTTCGCTATCAACAAGTAGAGAGTTGCTATTTAAGTTGTAGATATTGATTGATTGCACCGGATGAAAATGCACCCACGAAGAGAAGCTATGAAATACTTACACTACGAAAATCATCTTGGCCATGCCGCATCATGTCGTACATGACACACACTCCAAATACACAAGGACATGAACGAATGTGTTATCTCCATGTTCATATTTGTATCAAATCGTATTTGTGTCCGAGCAACATAGAAGAGAAGTCGGTGTTGTCATTAAAGATCATGAAAACATAGGATTTTTTTCGCTTGTTACTTTTGTATTGAGATATTACAGAAGGCCTGCATGGATTAAATCTCAGCTAGTGATTCCTACATAAACTTTTTTTTAGATAAAATAATTAATGGCGCACCAAGTTTGTATTAGTATTATCTTTTCTTGCTGTTCCGGCATGCTGCTTTTCTCGAACGGTGCAACTTTTGGGATGTTTGACACATTATGCCCACCGAATAACTGCTTGATGGTTTACCTTTGTTTTGGGAATATCAGTGTTTTGGCTGCATCAACGAGTTCAATTATACATTTGAGTAACATTCTCGAGTAAGAGGTTGAAGTAATTCAAAATGCCTGCTCTTCATCCAACAATTTGTTTATGCTAGAACAAAATAGTCAACTTAAATATGTCACTGATCTTTGATAGTTATGAGTTTCTTTCTAACTTACAAAAGAAGCATAGTACTTACTTTGTTGAACAGTTAGGTGTGTACTGCATTGTCCAATTATTACTAGTTCTATGCATGAGTAACTTTTCCCATGTGACTAGACAATGAAATTGTTACAACTTTTGTACTTCCTTGAGATTCCAAAATGTACATCCCTGTCCAAAATTGGTATTAACTTCTATATTTCCTTAGGATCCCCAAATTACATCCTTGTTCAATGACATTTCTTTGTTGTTTCCATGTTATACCCCTTTGCTTTTGTGGTACTCGGAATAAGATCATAGCAAAATGCAAGGGGCATGATATTAATTTTTGTTTAGAAGGTTATGAACTTATGATGTTGTTCGTCAGCTAGTAAAGGTATGATTAAGGTTCCGAATACTGCATTTACAGAATTTTCAGTCTGCCATTTATTTCCTATGCAGATTGGAGTAGGAAATACCACGCTTCTTTACTTATCTCGTCGGATAGAAATTTGTTAATACATTTTGGAAGGATTTTGTGGTGTATGGAATATATACTTGTCTTTTTAATGTGTGCCTCATCAATTGTCAATGGAATGAATTAACTAAATCCGAAATTGGTTATAATGTTTAACATTATGTTCAAAAGTCTGTTGCTTTGCAACGTGATAAATTAGATAGACTATTGATACTAAGGATGTCATCTTAAGGTTCGAGAAGTTGCTAGCTGAGATATAACATACTGAGTTTACTACCTCATGTTCTCCACAAGGATTGACAGTGCTAGAGAAGGTGGTAAGAGAAGGTAAATGGAGAGTTAAAATGATCTTGAATGTAAAATGTAAAGTGGTGCTGCCACTTGAGCCCTTCATTTATTACAATGACCAGCCCCCATTAATGGTCCGGGTCTAGTGACCGTCGAGTCTCTCTGACTTCTGATCCTTCATTGAACATTTTACCTCATGTGGCTTTAGAGACTTGCAACAAAATCCTTGTTAAGAATCAAATTTAGTTGTTTTACATGTCCAAGACAATTTGTGCTAATTTGCTAGGCTTGTCGCAACCAAATGTTCCTGAACTCCTAGGAAATTTTTGATGAAAGTGACCCGAGTTGCCTTTCCATGACCAATAGCTTCATATGCTTCTTTTCTTTGCTCATCTTTTATTTGCAGCCATTCCTTTGGTGCCCAGCTGAACCAAGGTTTTCTTGGTGATGAAATAGATAACGGTAAAGGTGTTGAGATTTTGTTCCAGTAATGAATGCCAAATGGTTCTCTCAGCTGTCTCAGATCATGAAATGTTGATGGTCAATCCATTGTTGCTTGTTTATAATATATACATGATTTCAGGACAATGTTATGTTTGAAAAGATGCAGAAAATTCATGAATGTTTGTGACCCTTGATGGAATGTTAATTGGCTAATCTGTTGGGCCTTGCAAAATATTTGTCTATTGTTCTTCCTATCAGCTGCATAGTTTTGTCATTCTCATCCAATAAGCACATTTGAATTCCAGGTTGCTGAACGGGCCCTCTTCTTGTGGAACAACGACCACGTTATTAGCATGATTGCCCAGAACCGGCAAGCCGTCATGCCACTCATCGTTCCGGCATTAGAGAGGAACTCCAGGGATCACTGGAACCAAGCAGTCGTGAACCCCACGGTGAACGCACGGAAGATGCTGTCTGAGATGGACGAGGAGCTGTTTTCAGCCTGCCAGAAGATGTTCAAAGAGGAGGAAGAGAAGAGGATGGAGGTGGAGGAGAAAAGGAGGATTACTTGGGAGCGGCTCGAGGCTGCCGCATCATTCAAGCCGGTGACAGGGAACACAGCAGTCCTGGTGTGAGCTGTTTCTATCACTGCAGTTGCTGCTACTCTTTCCTAGTTGCACTTCAACAAAGAGAAAAGGAGGAATTATATATGGCCACCCTACCTGCGCATATGAAGCTTTTCATTTATTTTTTTTCGGCATTGTTTTTTTTGGCTTATTTTTGTACTATGATGATATCTTCTTGTATCTGTGGGAATGTGTTGTTGCTCTGGCGCAAGGCATGTTGTGCAAGTAGTAGATACGTTCAAATTTTGCTGCAACAAGCACATATTGGTGGCAATTAAATGATGCAAGAAAGTACCATGACCTGGAGTCGAACTAATGTTCGTTTGTCTTAATCAGCAGTGAAGCTGGCCAGTCCTTTCTCGGTGGTGTAGGCAAGTATATTGAGATTTGCTGAGCTTTTAATAAGCCGTCAAGGGTCAGCAAGTGCCGAGAAACTTGATTCTTTGTTATTGACTGATGACAATGTGATGGCTTTGCAATTTTCGTGGTTGATTGCAAACTTTCGTGCGATGAGTTTGTTTACACATTTCAAGTGGCAACTTAACTTTGAACTTCAATAGCAGACTATTGCAGTAGAGTAGGATCAGTTGGATATGTCGATTGAAGATGGGATGCTCGTTTCCATCTCATTTCCGGTGTAAATGTAGGTACACTTTTTTAGTTGAAATGACCACACTTTGCATTCAAACTGACTCCACATTTTCAATCAAACGTGCATAAATCTACTGAGGAGTCAGATACATATTGGATCCTGCACGTAACTCTTTTCCTTCCTTTCAGTTTCTCCAGCAGAAAGAACTGTCGAGAATAAAACTTCAAGAGTGAGCCGCATATATCTCGCTGCCCGCTAAAGAAAAGAAAATTGTGCTTCCACAATGAACAATTAGTATGACAGTGCTCCAGACGAGCATTTATATAACCAAGAAATTCTGCCCCCATTTCTGTAAAATGAGTTCTGGGGGGGGTATTCTTCTAAATGTCATGCTATATATCATTTAATACATCAAACAATACAATCAGATCGCGTTTACCAACCAGAAGGAATGAGAATAATCATTATGAATTCACAGTTGCAGCAATTAGAAGATGTACACGCACGCAATAGCAGTAAGCACTGTGGTCAGCAATACAGACACTGCATTCACGCCGTTGTTGTCAAGGATGTCCAATCCAGAAATTTTCTTCACTGTAGGAGCTTTTCTCCCAACCACCTACACAATGAACCAACATTCCAGTCAACTAAACAGAATTATAGAACCAAAAGTTTAATTTGTATTTAGTACACAAATTCAGGACATTAAAGAAAGAAAGTAAACGTTCGTGTGGTAGATGAAGTTCTTCCAATGCATCTCTCTTTTTTCGAGCAAAATGGTGCCAAGAAGTAATCCTCCTCTTTCTAGGTTCCATTAAAAAAACAACACTCAAGGTCAAATGTATGTGTAATTTGTTTACAATGCCAATAGCAGCTCTTGTCATTCCTCAAACCCAAAGTACTATAAGGGGACGTTTGGTATACGAAATACTATATAGCCGGGAATTCTATATTTCCGGAAATCAAATTCCAAGTAATTAAATTTACTATAAAATTACATTCTCATGTTTGGGGACTATATAAATATTTCCGAAAAAAAAATAAAAATTGATAAAAAAATGAAAACATGAAAACCCCAAAACAAAAACAAAAACGTCAAAAGGGAAAGGGGAAAAAAAGTAAAAACAACAAAAAAAAAAGATCAAAAACGAAAAAACAACAAAAAACGATAAAAAACGACAAAAAACAAGTAAAATGACCAAAAAAAGAACAAAAAAGAGGACAAAAAAAGAGGACAAAAAAGACCAAAATTAAAAAATAAAAAATAAAAAATAAAAAATAAAACAACAAAAAACGACAAAAGCGACAAAAAGCAACAAAAAATGACAAAACAACAAAAAACGATTTAAAAAGGACGAAAAAATGACAAGAAACTAAAAAAATGACAAAAAACGACAAAAAGAAAAAAAGACGACCAAAAAGGACAAAAGACGACAAAAAAGGACACAAAATGACAAAAACGACAAAAAAAACGAGAAAAAACGACCAAAACAATAAAAAAAAACGAAAAAAATGACAAAAAGGCCAAAAAAGGAAGGAAAAAAAGGGACCAAAAAACAACAACAAAACGACAAACTACTACAAAAAAACGAAAAAAAGTTGAAAAATGATTGATCAGGAATTTGCAGATATATCATATATTACATGCAACATATGTTAGTTGTTCCTCTAGTTTAGGCAACACAAATTGCAGCTCCTCTGTCATTCCTCAAACCCAGAGTACTATAAGAATGAAAACAGACTTAACGATAACACCATTGATTCTCCTACAAAGGGCGAAGTCCTCTCGATCAGGACCCTAGCTTTATTGAGAGCCAAAACAGTGAGAATGAACCTAAAGATTTCATTCCTTCTCCTTGTATCAATAGTCTCGCACAAACTAAGTGAATATGTAATTGAGAAGTGGACCTCATTTTGTAGCAGTCAAGAGAATTTACAGTTTACCAAGCATATGTTCAGGTAGCTTATACATAATATCTATTACATTGGTCTCTGAACTGAAACTTAGTTATAGCTAGTGATTGATAAGGAATTTGCAGATATATCATATATTACATGCAACATATGTTAGTTGTTCCTCTAGTTTAGGCAACACAAATGGGAATATACAAAAACCAATACTTGGAAGAATTTCCTATAACCAACAACAATTTGATGAATGGCCACAATTCTTTGATATCAGGTTCTCGCATGTCCCATGCAAGATCGTTTGTTTAAAGATAAATAATAGCAATTTTAAAGAAGAACTTAGCATTATAAAGTAACAGATAATTGCTAATTTACCTTCTTCTGAACAGTGCAAAATCCACTGAACTGAAGAGTTGCACCCAACAATGAATCAATGAGGCTTCCCAACAGCCCAGCTGCTGCAGCAAGGGGTAGTACAAGTAGCTGCTTCAAAGCTACATCACTAGCACAGTCAGTTGTAAGAAATCCAACTAAAAGGTATGTCAACCCAATAAGTAAGCCAGCTGCTGCAGATGCTAGAGTGCCATCTATAGTTATCCCGCCATTTGTACCCTTTTGCACCTTCTGAAGAAATCAACATTAACCAACGACTATTAACATTGCCAGTTGCCACACTTTTAGATAAGATATTCTTCATTAACAAATGAACTGAAGTAGCTAAAACTAATCTGTTATGCGAAAAACCAGAAGTAATCCTACACGTAACAAGAAAACAAGGGCACCTAACTACCTAAGTGGTTGAGAGCCTTTCATGTACCGCTATCAACAGGTCGGGTTTGTGTCAGGTTTATATAACCCCCAAACCCTATAACATTTTCAGGTCCGGGTCAGTTTCTTTCTAATCGGGTTAAGGATCCTATACAATTGTATACTAAGCTATTTGCACATATTGTTTAATATAGTTTTTTAAATTTAAAACATATAAACTATTATATAGAATCATATTTAAATTTAAAACACTTTGCACCAACCATCCAGAAGGTTTACACACACAACATAATTGAGACTCAGTTATCTAAAACTTTGCTAGAACATTTAAAGTTTAATACATTATGTTTGTGATAAACACAGCATTTTCCATATAAATTTGTTATTGGGTTTCGGGTTCGGTTCGGATGAGGTTATATCCCAACTCTAACCATGAAGGATATCTGGTTTATTTTTGAGATCCAAACACTATAATTTTAGAATAATTGGAACTGATTATCAGGCTATTGGTTACCATTGCAAGCCCCACTTGCATGGAAAGGAAGGTTTCAGTATGATCATTTCAAAAGGGAGGCAAAGCCTATATAATTACAGGGGTACCTTCCTGATTCAATAAATCAAAAGTTAGGTATCCAAAACCTGCCAAGTTCGATATATTATTCTGATGTAGCAAAGGATTCGGGTCAGGTGATGAGATGACCAATCAGAAACAGAAGAATCGATACCAAAATTGAGCCTCACCGATCAACATACCCATTTGATTGGTTGGGATGGAGATTCGGCCAGGATCTGCCTCGACAAAGGATTTGATTAGATACCCAAACTTTAGCAATGACATAAATATGAATCAGAAACTTTGCTATCCGTAATCCTACAGCAGCATTTATCCATTCAAGAACGACATTATTTTTTCATTAATTTAATTAACTTCACCAGCGTAGTGCTTCTTGGTTTCATTACAGAGAACATGGCACTTGACAAAGCTGAATGGACTAAAAGGATTCAAGCAGCCAACCCCAAGATTTGGGATTAAGGCTTTGTTGTTGTTGTTGCCTGTGGTGTGCTTAATCTCTTATATTTCACTGTCAGTCCCAAGCCCAAATAAAGAAGGTTGTGTTAGGTAAACCACAACCAACATAAAACATTGTCGGAGTAATTTGCTTAAATATCCAACTAATTTAGTCATTGATAATAAGGGATATATATACAAGAGACCCATATTTGAGTTGGGGTATATTCACTAACTCTCCCCCAAAAGTTGGAACATAAATGCCATGCATGTCTAGCTTGGTACATAAAACATTAAAACAGCAACGGAAAAGGATTGATAAATAGGTCTGCATTCTGGTCCTCAAAGCGAGTAACCAGTGGAGATCTTCTTGGTCATGACAATGATGTGAACGAAATGACATTCTACATCAATATGTTTGGTCCTCTCATGAAAGACCGGATTGCTAGCAATAAAATTAGCGGCCAGGTTGTCACAATGCACAGGTAGTGTCTCAGTATACTGAACACGAAGATTCCCCATCAGAGTCTGCAGCCACATCATCTGACAGAATGTGTGTCATAGCTTTGGACTCTGCCTCAGCATTAGACTGACAACAACTATATGTTCCTTGCTCCTCCAATTACTAATGTTTCCCCCAACAAAGGTATAGTAAGCACACATCAATCATCGATCACTCTTCAAGCCAACATAGTCAGCATTGGAGTATGTTTTGATTTTGAGATGTTCATCGCATTGATATAAAAGGCCTTTGCTTGGAGACCTCTTGACGTACTCAGTATTCGAAGAGTTGCATTCCAATGACAACTCAAGAGATTCTCCAGGAACTGGCTGACCAGACCAACAACAAAAGAAATGTCAGGTCAAATAATAGTTAAGTAGACAAGCTTCTCAACAAGTCTTATGTTTTGTGACTTATGTGCAACTTCATGAACGTAATATGCCCATACATTTGGGTTTTGTTCCCTAAGAGTATCAACAGATTTAGAACCAAAAACCCACTTTCTTGCAATATCCATAGCATTCTTTTTCTATGAGAGAATTATACCTTGCCTGCTACATGCTATCTCAATCCCTAGAAAATATAGAAGCCGGCGTAAATCCTTGGTAACGAAGTGTTTCTCAAGATGAGTTTTAGTCTCCTCAATGCCCACTAGATCACAATCAGACAATAGGATATCATCAACATAATTGTGCAGATTTTCCAGCAAAACCAATAAAAAGTAAAATACAAATCAAAGTAATGGCATTCAATCTCATATTGCAAAAAAATTTCCATAAATCTATGGACCAAGCAAAAATGGTGGAAAAGTCTGCGCACCATCACAATAACGATTCGTCGATTCCAAACTTAAGTCTTATAAACTCTAACTCTAGTTATAATCTGGCCGAATTTCTCACGCTAGGCACAGGGACTCTAGTTAAGACGATAGATTGCCTTCTTTAGTTTGCATACAAGATTCTACCCTTGAGCAACGAATCCTGGAGGTTAACCGGAAATGAAAAGAGAACTCGAATGGAGCTGATGCGAGCAACAAGAGAGGTCTCAAAGAAATCAACCCCATAAGTACGGGTAAAGCCCTTCGTCACAAGGAGGAGGTTATAATGAGTAATAGATCCATTTGGCTAATATTTGAGAGTGAAAACCCACCAACAAGCAACCACCAAATGATGGAACTAGATCCCAAGTGCCACGAGAAACAAGTGCATTCAACTCCTCAATCATAGTTTTCTTTCACGTAGGTACAAAAAACGCCTCTTGGGGAGTCCTGGGAATAGTAATAGGGGCAAGAGATAAAGTCATATAGCAATAAGAAGGCCCAAGGCGAGCATATGAGTCATAGTTATTCATAAGGTAAGGACGAGGAGTACGCTTGCCTTTACGAAGAGCGATGAGGATATCCAAATCGGAGGAAAGTAAAGGCTCAGCAAATTGGAGGTGAAATAGCACTGAATGGGAGATGAAATAGGAGTAATAGTAGCTAGAGCAGCGGGAGGTGGAATACAAAATGTTGGTCAACGACGTGCACAAACCTTCAAAGTGAGGAGATGTAGTAGTGAGCGGGGGGCAAAGTAGAATAAGTAGGATTGTCGAGGTAGTAGTCTGCAGTAGAGGAATAGGAAAGACCCGGAGTAGGTAAGGGAACCGCCACAGAAGGAGTTGTGAGAGGAGGGACATCCGTAGTATAATATGGCGTATCCTCAAAGAATATAACATCGACTGACACATAGAAACGACATGCCACAGCATTATAGCAACGATACCCTTTCCGTGTACGAGAATATCCAAGAAAGATACTTGATCAATCGAGGAGACAGGAGACACTTGACTAGGTGTCAAGTTATGAACAAATGCAACTCAACGAAAACTCAAAGAGTCAGGAAAAATATAGTTGTATCAGGAAGAATACAAGAGAATGGAGTATATCTATCAAGAATGGAAGGGGGCATACAGTTTACCAAATAGTTTGCAGTGAGAACCTCCAAAGGTACTTGGGAACATTCATATAAAACATCATAGTGCAGGCAATATCTACTACATGACAATTTTTTTGCTCCGCGACACTATTCTACTGAGATGTATGAGTACAGAAAGTCTAACAAATAATGTCATGACTCGCACAATAACTAGACATATCGTCTCATATACTCTAAGAGATTATTTGTGTGAAGAACTTTAGCACGTGAAAACCAGGTCTCGACTTCCTGATGAAAGAGCTCAATCATGACAAAATCATCAGTACGACTCTTTAAGAAATAAATCCATGTAAGCCTGAAGTAATTATCAATGAAGTAAGAAATAAACCCATGTAAGCCTGAAGTAATTATCAATGAAGTGATAAAGTAACCAAGACCAGAGGAAAAGGATTCTAGACTGAGCCCCAAATATTTGAATGAACCAAATCGCACGGAGTCAAAACTCCTCTTCTCAACTCTAGGAGGGAAAGATGTTCGATGATGTTTGCCAAACTCGCAAACCTCACATTGAAGCTTCGAGACAAACGGCTCTATTAGCAAGAAGTTAAGCATATACATAGAGAAAGATGACCAAAAAGTTGATGTCAGGAAGAGGGGATACTGATGTAGCAGAAAGGACGGAGGGCATATTCCGTCAACGTAGGTGGAAACAACCCATCTAAGTAGTAAAAAAATTCCATGCGAGAACCTCTCCCAAGCTTTGCTCTTGTCCGAAGATCGTATACTCACAACGTGAAGGGATAATAAATATGACAAAGTAGTATAAAGTTTTGATCAAATTGTTGAAGTATAGAAGGTTCACCGAAAACTTAGGAGAACAAAGCATGTGATCCCGAGTAAAAGAAGGAGAAATGTAAATAACTCTTGTCCTCGTGACTGGGAGGTCTGACCATCCCAATGTTATAAAAGTCGTTCGGCGATAGTCGGACGGGCACCAGGTGCCTAGCCCCACCAAAACGGTGCCTAATTCTAGACGATCTACAAAAAAAAAAGCTGAAAATTGTCCATAAATTCCAAATAACCTTGCATAATATTACATAGTCAAACATAATTATCAAATTCAAACTAGAAGTACAAACATAAAATAAAAGCAATGAAAGGTAAGAAACACTCTCCCCTCTTTCCTCTAAGTGTCTGTTTGCATCCCCACGGACTCCACTACTTCATTAGTTCATTTTCATAATCATCAAATATTGTAAGAGGACTATCAAATTCACACTCAAATTCCTCATCTCCCATCTTCGTTGCCAATATCTGATTCAACTTCTTGTACTTCTAGCACGGAAATTCTAGTACTTCCTATAGGTTGTAGTAGTCATCCGCACCAGATACTTGTGCAACCATTGGCCAAGTAAGTCCTGAGTGTGGTATGCTATCAACTTCATCATCATCACCGCCAACTACAACCCATCCTTGAGCACGTATTAGCACACTAGCGTGTAGCCTATCAACCACCCCTACTTTTTCTTGTTGATGAGTTTCATATTAAATTGTATATAGACTAGATTGCTCAACCTTTCTATGTCTAGTCTCTCTCTTTTCGTTGTATGTATCTACATGACAAAAAATCAAATAAATTTAGATATCGATTGGAATGAATAACTAAATATTATGATTATATTATATTAACCCCCTCAAAGGTGCTCCAATTTCTCACATTCATATGAACTTAAAGTTAAACAAAGGATTTTTTTTTTGCAATTCTCAACAAACTAAGGCAAGAACCTCCATAGTTGACCGATTCCTGCAATTGTGGTCACCCTCGCTACCTGACCACCAAGTTACTATTGATCCAAATAAATTGTAGTTATTAGCAAATAGCAATTCAATTTCAATGAAACTTAAATTAAACCTTAAATAATTTTATAGTTCTAATTTTACCTAGATTATATTTCTCATCATTGTTCAGACATCCTTTCAATGTCAAGGCTCTTCCAAATGAACCATATTTTATCTTGTACATGTCCAACTTCTTATCATTATTCGATCTTGCATATCCAAATCACGGAAAAGAAAGTCTCAACTTATTGTATTAGCCTTTCATTAGGCGTTGGATCATCAAAGTTACTATTATCTGGATGTGTAGTAAGGATTCAATAAGTAATCCCCCAAATACAACAGACTATCAAAACAACATGTGGCTTTCGAATCAATAATATTTATGATCGGCTCATCTTATTGTTCTGAAACATAGTCTTTATTTGCCCCTTACATGCTTAAGCACCAAATAAATAAACTACATTGATAGATTTATATCTCTATCAGTCAATCTAAGTAACTTCACTAGTTGAGCACGCACTTGCAAGCATAGTGCTATACCAGCACAAAAGCTGGCACTCACCATAGTTGCACATGCCTTCTTCCCTTTTGAGGTATCGTGACACAATTTGCTCATTTTCCAGTCAGATGAATCCACCACCATTGCATGAAATTGATGTGACTTCTCATACAAACTTTGCAAAGTCAAGAACGATGTTGCAAATTGAGTCACACTCGGCCTCACCATGTCAAAATCTTTTTGTGACTTTCTCAACATAGCCAATGTCCAATAATAAGAATAAATGAACACCGTGAACGTCTTTGCTTTCTCGATTACTTTTTTGAACTTTGGTAGTTTAGCAATCCCTTCAAGCATGAGGTATATCGTGTGAGTGGCACACAAGCTCAAAAAAAATGTAGGCCTCTTCCTTTTCAACAACTTGATTGCCACCATGTCATTGGATGCATTATCCGTCACAAGTTGAACTAAACATTTTGGCCCAACTTCTTCGATGCACTTGTTAACATATTGAAATATGTATTCCCCAGTATGTGCATCTGTTAAATCTTTCTGATAAAAAAAAATGAAAACTTATGTCTTCAACACCTTTGATGCACAAACTCATAATACTTCTCCTCTTGCAGTCAGGGCAGACCTTGAGTTCATGGGAGCCAGAGACGAACTTCCAAAATGGGACCCACATACATAATGTAAAAAAAACTAACACAAAAGTAAGTTTAAAAAAACTATCATCACCAAGAATTTAACTAAGGACCTCATATATGCAAACCTAATGTAGTAACCACTACATTATAATTGTTTTGTGTTAAATAGGACCCATGAAACATATTAGGTCTATTTTAGATAGAAAAATCTTAATATATTTATATTTCAATTGATTTTTTTGGCGCTCCGGATCCGTGGGCCCTGGACGGTCGTCCTGTCTGACCCTGCTTGCGATTGGTCCAAGCATCAGTTATAATTAAACAACAACTTTTAATCTATTCTTCTTCGTGTTTCCTGAGTAATTCTTTTTTTTCCATCACTTTCTTCAAAAGTGGTTCCCTCAACATATATCGGCTTGGTTTCGATAACCTAGGCCGAATTGACCAACCGCTTCAATGAACTAATTGAAGCTATCAAGGGTAATAGCATGAAAAGTTGCCTCCCTAATACATCTACTTTGCAAAGTCAAAAAGGATGTTGCAAATTTAGTCACATCCAGCCCTACTATTTCTATCTTTTTGTGTATGTTCTCATCATGGCTAATGTCCTATAATGATGAATTCATCGTGAACAGCTTTGCTTTCTTGATTACTTCTTTGAACTTTGGTAGTTTAGCAATCCCTTCAAGCATGAGGTATATCATGTGAGTGGCACACGACCTCCAAAAAAATATAGGCCTCTTCTTTTTCAAAAACTTGATTGCCGCCATGTTATTGGACGCATTATTCGTCACAAGTTGAACTAAACTATTTGGTCCAACTTCTTCAATGCGCTTGTCAACATATTGAAATATGTATTTTCCAGTATGTGTATCTGCTGAAGCTTCCTGTGAAGAATGGAAACTTGTGTGTTCAACACATTTGATGCACAAACTCATAATAATTCTCCTCTTACGGTCGATTCAAGCGTCAGTTATAATTGAACAACCACTTTTAACATACATACTTCCTGGGTAATTCTTTTATTTTTTTCCATCTCTTTCTTCAAAAGTTATTCCCTCAACATATATTGGCTTTGCTTTCGATAAGCTACGATGAACTGACCAGCCGCTTCAATGAACTAATCGAAACTATCAAAGGTAATAGCATGAAAAGGTTGCAGGCCTAATACACCCACTTAGTCAAAATTTGATGCAAAATTTTTGTATTTTCCTTGAACTATGCCGCATTGATATTTTGTTGCATTGTCCTCTTCGTCGGATTTGCCCCTCTCGGAATTGATGGCTGAAGTCCATTTGTCCATAGCTCCAAGAAAATGTAATTTTTTATCCTCTAATTTCAATTTCTTCACCTTCTAGCTCACTAATTTGTACATTTTTCCTTATAATTTTCTTTTATTTTATTTTCTCCTTCCTGACTTTGCTTGCTTGAATAGTCGCTTTGCATTTCTCTTGATCTTCTTTCGAAGATCTTGGACATGAGACCACAAAACCCTTTATGTGTGTTATGTGCTGCTTAAGCCTATAAATCCCTCCGAAACTTTGTCACATAATTTGCACTTTAATTTGTCTAAATTTGTAGGTTCACCAGTGAACCATAATCTCATCCAACATCATTGGAGTAATGTCTAAGTCGTGTTGAATTTGAAGTGTTGTCGGAAGAGATAGTATGGTCGTAATTTTTTACCACATAATTGTATAACATAACAAAAACAGTAGTGTTTGACCACAAACATAATGAAATCATGACATTTCACCGAATAAAGCAAAAAAAAATCTCAATAAATGGCAAATATCAAACGTTATCGGGAAAAAGGGTGCTCGGATGTGATGTTAAGGGTGTCTGTCATGGCAGACTCCTGTGCAATGGGGGATGGTCGACATCAACCCACAAGGGGGTGGCGGTGCAGATCTCGATTTCATGTTGGTGCTTGGCGGCTCGAGGAGTCGAGACTAAGGGGCGGCGGAAAATGGTCGTTCGATGTCACAAACTCGCAGGGGGTGGCGGCTGTCAGCAGACTCACCCGTCGGGGGTTGCAGACGTCGGCAGTCTCGCCCGTCGAGGGTGGCAGCTCCCTCTTCCTTGTCGACAGAATTCTTCTTCTTGTTGTCTAACCCTAGATGTTTATCGACTTTCGGAAGGAATGGACAAACAAGACTTCTAGGTATTTGGATTAGGTATTTGGGGTGGGCTTTTAAAAAAAAACAATGGACTAACTACATCTAGGCAAGCGACTAAAGGAGTCAGTGACTATATCTAGGCGACTGCATACCCGCCTAGGCGGCTGACCAACCAAAATTTTTTAGGCCAATGCCTAATTCCTCATCTCTTGTTGAAACATAGGTGACCCATGATCGCCTAGCATAGGCGCCGACTAATTTCGTCTTTTAGAATAATGGACTATCTGCAACATAACTTGGCGGAAGAGTACATAAATACGAGATCTGATAGAAATGTGTATGGTCGCCTATAACATGTAAAGTGCACCAGAATCTAATATCCAAAGTGATATTGAACAACAAGAGCAACGTACGAATCAGAAGTAGAAGGTGGAGCCATAAGGAGAGTCGGCGGAGTGTGAGGAAAGCAAGTCGATGGAGTGTGAGGAAGGCGGTCATATTCTACACTAGAAATCATTACAGAAGAACCAACTCGAGAGCAACGAGTAGTAGTAGCAGTTGTAACCCCTAGAACCCCAAAATTTCAAATTTTTGGATTTTTTAAATTTTTCTTTTCAAAATTTTCTGAATTAGAACAAATTAAGAATCTAGAGATTATTTTTCGAAAATTTTCTGAAATTTATTATTTAATTATTCTATTATTCCTTTGGAGAAAAATTTGCGTTACTCTCTTTAATTTTCTAGCTAACCAATTAGGTTGGTCTAACTATGTTGGTTAGCTTAGAAGCCAAAAGCGGAAGTGGGGACGGAAGCAGAGGTAGGGGCGGAAGCAGGGGAATACGACTACCTAGAAGAGTCTAAAGTTCGTAATGGGAGCGTGCGTTAATAAAAAAAAATTATATTAATTATTGTTATCAAAACTTATAAATATCTTAATAGTTATTAGAATTTATAAAGTTCAATTCGAAGTTAAAGAGAGATCATTCACATGTTAATTTTTTTATGATGTCAAGGTAAATAATTCTTAGTTTCTTGATACTTTGATAAACGTGTATTACAAATCTTCTAACTTTTTTTCCAAAAATTTATGTCCTTTTTTGAAATTATAGTCATATAATGGGAAGCGCTCATGTTGTCGGAGAAACGTACTACCGTCTCCGGAGAAATTAGCTTTCGTCATCAGGGAAACGAGCCCCCAACAAGCTTCCAAGTAAGAACTACCGATTTCAGGTTCTTACTGAGATTCGTTGACCTTCTAGGTCTAAGTTCGTTAGAATTGAAGTTAATTCAAAATAAATAAAAATAATTTAGTTAATAATTAAAATCCTACTCATTAATAATTCTAATTTGAATGCATAACTTATTTTTCCTCCATGGAAAATTCCTAGATCCTTTAAATATCTAGGAGGAATTCAATTTATTTTCCCAACCAATAAAAAACTCTATATATAGTTCTAGATTAAAGACCAATTAAATTTTGGAGGGAACACAATTTCAATTAGAATTTAAAAGCAATTATGAATGTAAATAAGTGAAAGGTATATAAATACTGAATTGTCGAGGGTTATATTTACAAATGTGCCATTCAATTTCCATAAGACCCGACCCCTCTCAATGTGCTTTTCCGCACAATTTCCCACTCTTCCTCTTTTTACTCTCTCTCTCTCTCTCTCTCTCTCTCTCTCTCTCTCGATCCACGGCTCGATCTCGTCCCCCATCTCTCCGTGCGTGCCGCCACACCATCGGTCGTGTCCTCCCACCTCCGGCGAACCATTCACCGAAGCTTGACCCCACCGTTTACTCTTCTCTGAGACCGAACAACCGGTCTGACTTCATCCGATCGAGAGCAACGCTCGATGGTGCCAATTGAGCCGGGCTGCCAAGCCAGACACTCTCCTCGGTCGTTCCCGGTGCAACTCCAGTCGGTGCTGACACTCCGTTCGTCGTTTTGATTTCATCTTTGACAGTCGACACTTACCGATAGTGACGCACACAATTTTTCTGTTTCAAAGCAGACCTCAAGCCAACTTTAGAGATCTAGATCTCTCTAGTGAATCATCTAATCTCTGATCCAATGGATCAATTAGAAAGTTGGTATGATATACTCCATTAATTTTCATTCAAAACCATGAACGTTTGCTAGATCAATACCATGGCCAAAGTTGCCTCTTCAACAATGTCAAATTTTGTTTCAAAATCTTCACTTCGGGGGGCTAACTTTGGAATAAGATCTACAAAGATTTGGTCGTCCGATCGGCAATTCGTCTGATTCTTTGAAAAGCAAGTATAACCTCTTTCACCTCTGCAAAATTTCAACCACAAATTATTCCTTTGATAAATCAATCCATGTACAAAGTTGATCTTCACTGCATTCAAATTTCGTTTCCTAACGAAGGCTCAACTTCTTGCAGCGATAACTTCAAATACAAACGTTGGATACCATTGTATAGCTGGTATATCCAACTTTATCTGTGTCAATTTTGAACAGTTGAAGTTGTCAATTGATGTTATGTTTTTAAGCCCAAAGTTTGGTGCAGAAAACGTGTTCCTTGTGTCGATATTCTCTGACTGAGTAGCGATTTTGTGATCCAAACCTCGGATCCGAAATCCGAGAATACCGTCAGATTTGTATCAAAACTTTAGTCAATTTTGATATATAATTTACAAATATTGGACTCATTTAGACATGTCTCGATTTACATGTCAGTCGAATCCGACATTGTAAGACATCAAGTCGTATCCCGAGCTCCGAAATTTGGATTTCATTGCCACAAGTTTTGGTAAGTCCATAATCCAATTTACTTTGGTTTTGATTACTTTAGTTTACAAAATTATATCACTTCTAACTTATTGCCTATTGTGGTCAGTTGTGGGCCTCGCATGCGAATCCGGTTTCACTTTCTGTGCGGCTTTCATATATGATCGTATTTTTTGGAGTCTTGGGAATTTCTTATCATATTATCATTGTTGGACTTGAATTATTATTAAACTTCGGGATTATAGGCTAAGTAGATATTAGCATCCTTCTGAGTCTGACACGTTCGTGTCTGACACATCAACACTTCACCAAACTCGAGACAGTCAAGTACATTACAGTTATTGATTACCTCTACATTATAGATGATATTACATGTTCATATACATAGCTCGTAATACCTGATTGTGATACTATGATTTGTGCACGTGAAAGAGTAATTTTGTAATTCGTAATCTAGTTCATTATTCGTATCATGACTTATGATCTAGTCTCATTCATTGTTATCGTGTCATGATCTTGTTTTATTACTTAGTAATCAAGACTAGTGATCAAGTAGAGATCTTGCCATAGTTCTAGACTCAGAATCACATACTTATTATAGAGAGATGGAATGGAGGAAAACAACTAGAAGGTACGAGGTTTACCCTATTGATTGGTTAAAATATTGTGAGATCAATTATATACCGACAGTATGATTGTCTTATTCCTAAAAATATTGTGAGTTCAGTCATGCGACACATATATGACTGTCCTACTCCTAAGTCCCTATATGTCCAAAGGTTGTATTCCAATTATACGAGATACTGAGAGAGTGTTTTTGTTTTACTGCATATTCATTTAACATATTGTTAGTTTCCTATTTATAGTTCATAATTCTAGGCTTACTATGTTATCTCAGTCCTTGCCACATATAATGCTTCATTACCTGTTATTTATAGTTGTACTTCTTTTCGGTTCATCATGATAGATTTACATGTATAGTGTAACTATATAGCCGTAATTGTACTTTGCTTCAATCATGATTGTATAACGTTGACATTTTAGGTGATGATGATTTATACCCTACTTTCTACGGTCCCCAGGTGGACGTAGTAGATGAGGTGATTGTTGATGCAGAGGGATATGTTGAGACCATTAGGATGGTATAGCTTTACCTTGTATCTAGTATTTCCTTTTAGCATCATTCAACCGTGTTTGATCCAGACGAACCTATTTTGGCATGTACTTATATCATGGATTTTGGTGGTGGATCCATTATTTATGAGATTCTATATGATGATGTTGGTGATTCTCTAGCTTGAGTTTATCTTATGTTTCATTATCTTCGTGTTATAGTTTATTTCTATGATTTGAGTTAGATAGTTACTTGTGATCATGATATGGTTCTAGATGCATTTATGTCACTTGGGATATAGACAGCATACTACCATCGATACCGTGGAGTAGGCTGGACGTACTGTACCCGATTATTCAGGAGCAAGATGTGACAGCAGTATATGTTATTGACATAACTCAACGTGTCCAAGTAGGGATGTCATACCTAAACTAGCAATAATCAGAGTGGTTCCTAGTTCCTACGACCACAATGTGTACACAAACGAGTATGCCGAGAGGTACCAGAAACAAGTCGAATAGAGGGATCAGTCGGACTGCTCCTGAATCATGACCACGATCTAGGTCCAAGAATGAAACATAGGTTCTAGAGACGAAAGTGGAGTCAATCAGAAAATAGTAGCTAGAAGCAAGAGACTACCTCAAATAATATGTAGGTCACGTATAGAGTCGGACATGATATACCAATAATAGTGTAACCAGTAGCACACGGACAACCAATAACAGCAAACTACAAGCTATATTAAAAGAGATTAGAATAGACGAAACAAATAATAAACTTGCTGAGAGTAATAACCGGCGAAGTAGAAGCCACGGAGAGCCAATAACCAAGGCTCCAATATCCAGATACGAGAGATCACATCCAATAGCAGAAATAATAATCCGTTGTACAGTAGAAGATACTTTACGAGAGAAACCACAATGAGAAACTGACTCACAAATACTGTAGTAGTCGAACAAATCCGATATATCAATATGCATAATCAACCTAGCGACAAATCAAAAAGATAGTAGTAGAGGAGATGATCGGGAGCACAAGCCAAGGGACATTCGTGTGAGAGACAAGCCATGGCCAAACAGAGAATAATAGCTCTCTTTTCTATTAACAGAAACTAAAAACTCATAGCACGATGGGCTGTTGGCTCAACTTGGCTCGAAGAAACTCAGTTCGGCTTCTGAAGAGTGAGCCCAAATCAAAGAAATCACTAGGGTTTTTTAACCTAGTTTCTGGCGGCTGCGGGAGGAACTGGTCAACAGTCCGGCAAGGTCAAATCGGGACGACGAGGGATCTCGAGGTCTGGCGAGGGCATGTGGCCGCACTGAGTAACACCGGCAAGGTCTGGGAAGGCTCGTCAAGGTCATGGGGACTGCGAGAAATGTCCGCAATGTGGCAGATGAAGCCTACAATGGCGCAGGAGAGCGTGGGAGGTGCGCGTATATGTTGATCTCGATGAGATCTAGTGGAGAGTGGCAGCGACACCACTGGATGGCTGCAAAGATGAGGACTGTTTGGGATGTCGACAACAATCGTGGGAAGGTGTTAGGGCTGTGTGATGATGGTTGTAGGTAGAAGAGATGTGTCCTGGTCGGAGGAAAGGTGGCGAAGACGACTCCGGGTTGACCGCGGTGATCAGGTAATATCCAACCTAATTTCGGTAAATATCCAAATTACAGTGGTGGGAAACCCTAGGGTTGGAGCTACGGATTGTAGGCTATAATACCATGTAATTTGGATAAATATCCAACCTAATTTTGTTCGTTGATAATAAGAGGTATATATACAAGGGCTATATTTACTAATAGTTGGGTATCTATGATTTGAAATTCAAATAGTGACCTCCAAAAATTGGGGACAAAGGCTTGTTTTGTTGTAGTTGCATTCATTAATTTATCTATCCAATAAACAGAATCAGAATCTTAAGATTCTTAACCTTTTCATCCTATCACTAGGTTCTAAAGGTAAGAAGTTGGTCAAAATGATTTCACAAAGGTTGACAAGACCCATAGAAACAACCAAAACAAGGAAAAGGATTAATCTTGTCAAAGGGATTACCTGATAGTAACTGAACTGGGACAAATGGTAGCAGATGATTGGGAAAATTAGCAGTGTAGGAGTTAATAAAGTAGATATTGAATGGATAAAAGTACTCGCGAGCATTATATTTCATAATCTTGTTCGTAAGGAGATCTTCTTAGGGAGACGAATTTCATTTTTGTTCTTTCCGAAATTGCAGAAGGTTACCCTTTCAGTTGTTGCAGTAAGGGGGTCAAACTTATATCATATTCAAGTTCCCATGCCACTAACTAGTCTGCATTTATATTGTCACAGAGAAACCAATTAATTTCCAGGTTTCAGCTCTCCCCAAATGAAAATGTGGCAAAATCCTGCCATGTACACCTGTGGGAGGACAGGGAACCATCATGCTCTAGATTCTAGGGGTACTTAGCCACGTTCTATGTTCCATACATTCCGTGCCTTTCTAGAACTCTTTTATTGATATGTCAATATATGGCTCGGATTGTATTTTGATATTTTCTTATTGCAACTTGCATTCTACTTTCAGTTAGAAAACTCCAATCATACATTAGGCTCTCAAGTTATCCATAAAGTAAAAATGAAAAAAGAAACCTTCAGGTGAAGTCTCATTAAGTTAAAGTTACTTATCTGCAAATATATGTATTCCACATCAAGTGGATCAGGTCATCAAACGTTTTACCAAAATAGATCAAATTAACAAAAGGTGAAGGAAAATGAAGTAAACTAAAATACAATTATAAGTAACTTAACACGTCGAGTCTAAATCCGAACTCCAAATATTTCTTTGTTTTAGATATAGACAATGAGTTATATAAGAATCAGTTCATGCATAATGTCATGGGAGAGCTTGTTCATCTGATTCAAGTATCACAGTACTGCATGTATATTGTCTACATCCAATAATAGGCTGCTCCATCAAAAATGAGCTACATATCAATTAGATGAAATCACCAGGCAGGAAGATTAGGGATTTTATACCTTGCTATTGTTCAATGGTAACTGATCATGCATCAACAGAAGAAACAAGGGTGGATACATCTCTAGGGTGACAAAAGTTGGGGCATGACTAGACTAGTTAACTAACGACCTCAGAAGATGGTGCCAGTAAAGTATGCACCTTGAATGTTGTTATAAGTCGAGGCTGTGACTTGCTAAGTGTTCCAAGTTCTGATGACCAGGTGTCTCCGTTGCAGCAGGCATAATGTCCAATAATACCACCGATAAGGCCAGTTATAAGAGTTGACTCTTTTGTGTCCAAGCACTTATCTTGTCCACCATTAGCGACAACTGTGATTACTAAAATGCTTGCAATTCCACTATTAGCCAGAACCTGTATCCTGTAAATTAGAAACCGCACACAGGAAGTTAGGAATATGAGCAAGATTTGTGCTCATCACAATGATTCATCACCACCCAAGCCCTTCACCCATCAAAACAAGATCAGGTACGGAAAAAAAACTAAAGATCAAGAGAGCTGAGCTCAAAGAAGAAAGGATTAATATATTAAGATAACACAATGCAGGCACAAAATTGCCACTATGCATTGAATTTCATATATAAACTATAAAGGATGACAAGGACCAACCATTTAAAACCTGTCATGCTCTTAGAAGCCAGAAGCGGAAGCGGGGACGGAAGCGGGGACGGGAGCGGGGGCGGGAGCGGGGGAACGCGACTACCTAGAAGAGTCTAAAGTTGGGAGCGTGATGGAAGCGTGCGCTAATAAAAAATTATGTATATTAATTATTGTTATCAAAACTTATAAATATCTTAATATTTATTAGAGTTTATAAAGTTCAGTTCGAAGTTAAAGAAATATCATTCGCATGTTGATTTTTTATGATGTCAAGATAAATAATTCTTAGTTTCTGGGTACTTTGATAAACGTGTATTAGAAATCTTTTAACTTTTTTTCAAAAATTTATATCCTCTTTTAAAATTATGGTCATATAATGGGAAGCACTCATATTGTCGGAGAAACGTGCTCAAGTCGTCGGAGAAACGAGCTCCCGTCATCGGGGAAGCGAGCTTCCAACAAGCTCCCAAGTAAGAACCGCCGAATCGAGGTTCTTACTAAGATTCGTTGACCTTCTAGGAGTTTATGGCTTCTAAGGTAATGTTGACAATCTGTGTAGGTAACCTAGAGGCTTAAGTAGGCAAGATCTGCATATGGAGAGGAAGGAGAGGTATACGCCGGAAGATCTATATAAGCCATTTACTTACTAAGAACAATGAAAAAGATCTTTGTTGCAAATATAAAGTCTATTATCCTTGTAAGATCTTGTTCTTTAGCTTGTAAATCTGTGAAAAAGATTAATACATGTCGTATACAAATTATATCATCTTCTCCCCAATCTACAGTCTATGACTTTCTGTTTGGGCTTTCCCAGTTGAATGGACTCAAGGTACATGACTGATGAGTTAAAGTTTATCTACTTATAGCTAGTTTTCTAAGATTTGTTGGCAAGCTCCAGGCGTGCTCACTAGAAATCAGCACAAATGCCAATTTTGAGAATCTGGTCAATCTCCAAGGAGCCTCCTCATGTTCGAATTCTCCATTCCCAACCCCATTTCAATTAGAAAATGGCTTCACTGTAAGTAGAGGATCTTTTTTTTGAATGAGAATAGCTAGTTGTAGCAACTGAAGCCAGCAAGGAGAAACAAATGTTTGGATGACACCCTAATTCGATACTTGTACAACAGGGTCAAACATTAAAGTTGATATAATCTTAGATTGGCACATTATAGAAAACCCATTTTTTAATCTATTACTTTCTTCATAGATAACCATTCAATTATCAAATAAGCAGATAATCCAGGATATACATGAATTATGAGATAGACCAACATGTAAGTACTTGACAAACATAGACAAGTAGGAAATTTCAATAATAAGGATATCAAATTCTGAAATGTTGATTAGCATTGTGTGTAACCTATCGAAGGAATCAACAAATAGCACAAATAGACTGGAATGGCCTTCGAACCTTTAGTTCCTTCCGACAAAACCAAATGCGTTACATTCAAAAGAAGCAATTACATAGCATGATCTAGAAAATTTTGGAAGGAGATAACCTATGAGAGCAGTGGCATGCATGACAGATGAAGGCTTCCCTCCTCTAGCGGTACACAAATTGAGAACTGGTTTGGTAACAGGAACCTAGCATAAGTCATGGAAGATTTTCAGGGCTTATATTGTTGGCTGCAGGAAACTACTTATGGATAATACACTTCCTATTCCCTATACCCCTTACATTGTAAGGTCTGCACCACCACCACCCAACCGCACCCCAAATTAAGTCCATGAAGTTAAACCGGATCAGAAGGCTAAAATTCATGCCGAATCGGGTACCAGTACATCTGAACTTGTAATATATTGTTCTGCCCTTGGTATCGAACACCCCAATTAATATTTCTTCAAGATACCAATAATACAACAAACCGAGCAAAATTTAGGAAAATGGCAAGAAAAAATAATAGTAACACTTGTTAATCCCATGTTTCCTCCTGCACTTTAGTTACAACAAGAACAAAGCCTTTATTCCAAATTATTGAGGGGTCGGGTACATGAATGTTTTTCTTTCACTCAATTTTGTCAAGGGCCATATCCTCTATAACGCTAACAAAATCCTTCTTTAAAACTTGAATCAATGCTCGTTTCGGCCCGCCTCTACTTCTAGAGTCTTCTTTAACTACTATCTTTATCACTCATTACCGGAGCAGCATCTATTGGTCTATATTGTACATGTTCAAAGTTCAAACCACCTAAAGACAATTTTTTCTCGTCTTGTCCTTAATTGGTATCACATTTAGCTCTCCTACGAATACACTCACTTATCCTATCTTTCAATGTATTTCCACTCATGTTAGCATTCACGTTTCCATTACACTAATTCTGGACATGTTCCTTAATTATCCAACACTCCGATTCATAAAGCATGGCTGGTCTTGTAGCTCTCTTACAGAATTTTTCTTTCAATTTCAAACGTATCTTCAGTTCATAAAGTAACAAAAGTAAACCTCCATTTCTAAACCTCCATTTCTAACATCCTATTTTAATTTTATACATGACATCATTGTTTTAATCTCTTCCTCTTGATAAACGATTGATCAAACCCTAACAATCAAAAACTATCACTCCTAGGTATCTCTTGTGCATCTATATGTACTCACCTATTATTTTTTTGCCTTTTGGTTCAAGTAATATCTCATATACTATGTTTTTGTCCTTCTAATTTTAAAAACCCTTAAATTTCAAAAAAAATCTCCATATTTATATTTTAGCATCTAACCCTTATATCCTCTTATCGACAAAGAAAATATTATCGGTAAACATCATACATCATGGAACCTCCTCCTGTATATGCCTAATAATTTCATCCGTAAGTAGCACAAAAAGGTAAGGACTTAATGTTGATCCTCCATACAAACCAACAATAATAAGGAAATGGTTGATTATCTCCTCCTACGATTTGCATGGTCATCATAACTCCATCATATATATGCTTGATAGTCTCAATATAGCTACTATGAACTATAATACTAGTTGTTCGTTTATCTTTATTGCTTAGGATTCGGCTGAATAATTTAGTACGTCAATCATTTCCCACCTAGATGTTTCTAAACCTCAATACAAGTATCATCAATCCTACTACTTTTTCATTTTTCATTTTCTTTAGAACATCCTTAACTTTAGATATTCTAATTTCACGACAATAGCAATATGACCAATCACTAACTAGCTTTGTATGTAAATTAGTTGCTCTCTCTAAATAACTTGTGAAAATAATTTATGTGCCTCTCCGTAATATAATTTTCTCTTACTAGTATCCTTTGGTATTCACTATTGATATATTTGATATCATATTACATAGATCTCTACCCTTCTTTTTTCTAGTCTTAGCAAGCCTATAAAAAAAAAACATTTTCCTCCCTCCTTACTTGGTCTTCAAATAACTTCTCCAACACTTTGGTTATTTATAAATAGATTAAAAAATCGGCTTAATTGCAACTTGATACCCTCAACTATTCATGTTTTTCAACTTGATACCCTAAACTTTTTTTTGGTACAACTTGATACCCTAAATTTTTTTTGGACAATAATGTCCATGCTCAAAACTAAAAACTACCACCACAACCCCCCTCTCATCCACCCAGCCCCTCGCCCCCATCCAGCCACCCCGACCACCCCTCCCCCCGGCCCAGCCTCCCTCCGCCTCCCACCACCACCCCCCGGCTGTCCCCCCCCCCCCCCCTGGAGGGTGCTGAGGATAGGGGTAGTTTTGGGATTTATTTTTTTAGGGTATGTAGTTGAAGATATTTAATAGTTGATGGTATCAAGTTGTTGAGTAAAAAAGTTTAGGGTATCAAATTAAAAAACAGGAATAGTTGAGGGTATCAAGTTACAATTAAGCCTAAAAAATCCTTAGAAACATAATTAGACTGTACAAGTAAATTCATCATGGAACAAGAGAAATGCTTACATTAAATCGAGAACGATAACAACAACGACAAACCTTTATCCCATCTTTTCTTTCAGTCAGTTGTTTGCATCCTCTTCTTCCATTCGGCTTTGTTAACCAATATCTTATACCTCTTATTGGAACATCTATTGACCTGCGCCGCATATGCCCAACCACCTAAGTCAATTTTCTCCCAATCTTGTCCTCGATTGGCACCCGCCTCTAACCTCCCCACGATTACCACTCATTTATCATCCTATGTTCTAATATATCGCCACTCATCCATATTTACCATTCTCATTTCGGCTACACTATCTTTCTGAACATGTTGTTTGTTAATTGCCCAACACCACTCTGATCAATAGAACATGGACGGTCTAATAAATTAACAGCACAAACTCAAACAAAAGCGAGAGAAGAAGGAATGTCTCCCTCTCTCTCTATCTCTCACTCACCAGTTGCGCTGCCCTCCCTCCTTGAAGTCGTCGTCGATGTTCCTCTTCCTCTCCTCCCCGAGCCTCGTCAGCTTCGACGACGAGAAGAAGAAAGCCAGAAGAAGAGCTCCGAACCTACAGATGGTGTAGGTATCAGAATACAAAATCAAAAGGAAATCGAAAGGATGGGATGGGAATCCATGGAACCTGAAGCCGGAGGAGAGATGGATGAGCATCACCAGGAACCCCGCCATCGCTCCCGACCGATCCAGAGACTTCCGCTTCAGAGCTCTGATCGAGATCACCGACGACAGGAGAGCGGACATCAAGAACCGGACCATCAATTTCTCCTCCATTCTCCTCTCCTCGACTTCTTTCTTCTTCTTCTTCTTCTTCTTCAAGAACTAGAGAGAGAAAGTAGAGAGGAAAAAAAAAATGGAAGCACCAGCCCGGCCCACTAGGCACTATGTGACGCCACGTGACAAACGTTTTTTCCCTATAACGGCTTTAAATAAATGAATAGGGGGTAAAAATTTGGTTTATTCAATTTCAACCGAATAATCGCTCCCTTTTGTCAATAATTGATCCCCTTTAATGGTTTGATACAAAGTGGAATCGTGGCTAAATTATATTTTTATGCACACATTTGTTGCATTTCAAAATTGTGTAAAAAACTGGACTAGTTAAATTATCAAAGTTTGATTCAAAATACATGCATATAATGGTTGTTTTCAAAGTAAACATATTTTTAATTATAAAATACGTATAAAATTGAGAATATTTGCGTAATTTAATAAGCCTTATTCGTTTTTGTTTTTTTGACCGAAATTGAAGCACAAAATCGAAATCGAATAAGAAATTTTAGTATTTTTAGAAACCGATACCGAGATCGAACCCAAAAAAAATTCAAACTGAACCGAATCTCTTATTCGGTTCGAATTTCGGTCCAAAATCAAATAATGCCCACCCCTAGCTAAATAACAGAACAATTTTTTTGCAACTTTATATCCTAAAAAATTATATTATACACGATAGCTATTGAGAAGTTGCAAGTTGCTACCCTTCGTTAGTTAATAGTTAATTATTTTGTCCAAACAAAAAAATGTGACTTTTTTAACCAAATTACTCCCCATCCTCTAATTCTTCCTCCTCGATCTCGATCATGAACATCATGATCGCATCGGAGGAAGCGAT
>JANAVB010007471.1:0-49170 GCA_029216955.1 Iris pallida | reverse complement strand
GAAGTCTTGGGACAAGGTGGTTCTTGTTGTATGAAACAAAGCAGCAAGTGATAACAGTTGTCTAAACCAATGGAAGGACTGGTCCAAATATGACATGAGACTGCTTGCCTGCCAAAATACACTTGAAAGTCACATGATGGTTATGACTTTTAATAGTATGGGCGTCATTGCCATAAACGAGCAAATTCTGCTTGTCTACTCAACAATAGAGTATCTTGGATTGAGCCACTCACTTAGATTCTTCTCACTGGCTTAATTTGGATCTATCTGATTTAGTTCAAGGGTTGCTTAGAGTTTCAAATTTGAAATGGGATAGAAAGAGAGATTTGAGTTGGGAGAAAAGTTTTAAGCAATTCTTCTGGTATCTCTACCAATTCTGCTTAGGGACTTTGTTTTTGGGAGAAAAGTTTTGGCATTTTTAAACAGTTCCTGCTTGAGTTTCAGTTTGGGTTTCTTTAACTATAGAACCTAGTAAAGCCAAGATTTCTCAATGTTTAATGAAAAGGCATATACCATCTGTCTTCTTGCTCTCCTCTCTCCTTTTCATCTCCTTCTGAATCGTCCCTATTGAATATGTATTTTATTTATCACTGTAATTATCCCACTAAATACCACAACCCAATTAAAAATGCTTTCCTACATGCAAATTTCATATTGTTAGTCCTTCAAAGATAATACCGTTAAGAATTGAATAATTGAATTTATTCTGTAGCTGTGTAAACATACTAAAAAGATTAAGTTGAGGAGTTCTATGGACATTGCAGTTATGTTAAATTGCATGTGTATCACATTTATGATGGTGATTATCTAATGGAAGTAGGTTTGGTTATGACAAATTCAAACATTCCACCGTCCATTCTTCCTCTCTTAGGTCAGCATTGTACTTTTGTAGCTCCCATAAAAGTGTGACGTATTGGATGAGACCTATAACTTGCCTCAGTTTCAGATTGCTTTCTACCGAGACATGGATGGCCAATATGTATAAGTTTTGTCATATGGGCACCGTAAAGTTGTTAAGGAATACTTGCATGAAAGTAGCAGGACTTGGTCTTTATTACCGTAGTTTCAGTTACCAATTTGGCAATCCCGCCTCATCTACTACAACAATTCTTTTTCTCTTTGTATTGCCTTTAATATGAGTACCTCCGTAGTTATTCAAGTTTTGGTGTTGAAGTAGGTTTATCCAGCATATATCCAGTGCTGGTTTTGTATCATGATCTATGTTGCATGAGACAGATACGACACGACACCTATTTTGTGCCTAGTGTATTTTAGAGTGTCCGAGTTTGTCCGGTACCTGTCGGACACGACACAACCCATACTTTAGGATTTTCCATACTTCCTAGATCATGAACTTTATTTATTCGACTGGTGAAGGTCATATGTTTATATTATAGAAAGACTTTGTTTCTATGTCAATTGTGTACCTATATGTAACTAAGGATCAGATCTAGATTTCTATCCTGATGTTAAAGGTCATATACAAAGCAAGGGTTGTAGTATCTGTCCATATCGAATGTATGAGCCGTTTCAGATCAGTTTTGCATGCCTGATACTGACCCAGATTATGGTATTCAGCCAACAACGAGAACAACGGCGACAAAGCCTTCATTTAAAATATTTGGGGCCGGCTGTTTGAATCTTCTTCTTCCATTTGGCTCTGCTAGAACAAGTAAAACTGCCGAAATGAGTAAATAGTGGTCCAAAACTTATGGTTTCGACCAACTCCCGATACCAGCCGATACGGGCTCATACCATCTGATATCACCATCATCGTTCTCTTTTCTGGTCAATCTAGCAAAAAAAAAAAAAAGTAAAAGAGAAGTACGAAAAAACACAATGTTAATACAATGATACCTTGTAGCGAATATCAACATGCTTCATTGTGCCGATAAGGTTCCTGTGTTTTAAAAAGCAAGTAAATAATATACTACTTATTGTGGGTGAGCGATTCAACATTTTACGTATTATTATATTCAAAACTAAAAAGAAACAAATAATTCATAAAATTATACCTAAATGCATCAAATAATTTATTTTGTTTTTCTTAATGATGTTTTATTTCTTTGGCTTTCTCAAACCGGAAACTCTAAATTGTTGAAACTGCCAATTCCTATACCCATTAGGGTCCGATTACCAATTCCAAAACAGATAATATGAACCTTCATATGGAGATCATTTCTCTCTTATTCGTGTTGTTGGTAAGTTATCCATGTATCTATGTTTTGTCTTAAGCTGTGCAAGATTTACGGAAACTAATAAGGACATCATATGGATACACAATACAAACATCTTCATACTTACAATAACTAGTCACCTATGTTGCATGAATATAGACACATAGATGCGTGTGGACACTGAAAGGGATATGGACACCATTTTCCTGTTTCCATGCAACATAGTCCTACACAGTGGATCTAGGTCCTCCGCCTCCACTCCCCTTGCTCACTACCAAGGTAACAGTGCTTTTAGCCGTAAATGCCTTTCTGAAATGTTATGCTTGTGGCTCTCTTCTGGTAAATATGCCAATTGTTGTGATAGTTCTGAAATTTCTGATCTGAAAATTGCTCCAGTGCATACTTGACAGCTGCTGCTAAACTGTGGCGCTACCTTGTTTTGAACGTTCCGTTGTTGCTTCATCTTTTTTTGACTTTGCTGCATTCACATGACTGATGCAGATGCACTGTTTCACACTAAAATCAATCAATCATCACCTTGTGCCGGTTACCACTGTAAATTATGTTGTTCTCTGTGAAGAAAGAGGGTACACTTTGTGTCTGTTTAAATATCCAAAACAATTGGGAGTACAATGTGACACCTGTTGGATCATCCGAACTGTATTCATCACCATACTTATCAATAATAAATCCACTAGCATAACATATTTCTTACTCTTCTCATCATCACTTATCTTTATCAACGCTTATAATCCGTTGCTAATCACTGTCCCATTCCCTAAGTTAACCACCATGTTTTGCCCACTCTTTTTGCTGCTAGTCGATCTCTACATAGATGGAGAGATTGTTTTAGTGGCTGAGTGGAGTTTTCTATGTTTCTCATGCATTTACTGCATACTTATAGGCTTCCTTCCTCGGTGCGTACAGGAAGTTTTCAACACAACTGAGTCCTCATAACTCAATTTAGTTGTTCTATAGCCAATTTATCTAGTTTTGATAGTGTCTGATATGAATTTTTTTTTACAGGGCATGCAGAAACCTTGGTCTTTGATATTTCAAAGTATGAGTGGTCTGTTTATCTTTCGTCACCTAATGCTACAATTATTACCAACAAAGTGAGTAATGCGACATGTTTGTCTCTCCAACTCTTATCACGATCCTTTGTAGTAATCTGTTGTGCTTTCTTTTAGTTCTCTTCAGCTAGTGACATCCATTGAGTGACAGGTTACACTTGAATTAATCCCTGCCAATCATTAGTTTAAAGCAGAATCTTGTTTTCATTATTTCTGCATTGTTTGTTTACACCAGTATATCCTTGATGGATATGATTGCAGAATTTGTGTTGCTATATAGTCTTCTGTTGCTATTATTACCAATTAAAGTATTGGCCAAACCTATATGTATTGTCATTTCATTTTGGTTCAGGCAGACTAATCTAAACCAGGCCAAGATAATGTCGATTAATATCTTAAAGGATTTTAAGAAGCCTCAAAAAACAAATCAAGTCCAACAATAAGGGAATTATAGGGAGGGTAGGCTACTAGGGTCAAAGTTTGCCATTAATTATATCAATTTTTCCAAGTTACTCTACGATAAGTACCATTTGACATATCTAGTGCCATTGTAACATCTGTAGAACAACTTTCTTTGACGTGGAAAGACTCGGACACAGATATTCCATGATCATACAACATATAGTTAATATTGACCCATGTGCATGGTATTACTCTTAGGACACTTTAATTTAGAATTTGTTTTAGCGTCCAAATTTGATCCAACCAGATCTGACCGACGGCCCTGCGAGGTTCGGGAGAGATAGAAGGGGTGAGAGGAGTCTGAACATTAGTTTTGGGGCTTCAAGGGAGGGGAAAAAGATGAAAGCGGTGGCGGCAGGATGTTTGGTGGCGGTGGTAGTGGAGGGAGGGAAGAAGATCAGTTAAGTTTGTCTTAATTTATCAAAATTATATCGCGGAAAAAAATTAAAAGAGCAGAAAGGCTACTTGAAAGAGGGACATTTAATCATTTATTGATGATGTGACCATTTGCTAACAGATGTGAAGAGGTAATGGATGGCAGAGACCTAAGTTTCAAATATAACATCGGAGGGGTTTCCTGTTTTCAAGTGAAACCCTAAAATCTGTTGAGAACTAATACGGGATTTAGTCCCACATTGGAAAAATGTAGTATGAAGAGGAGCTACTCCCTATAAATAGTGGAGTAGACAATCAATGAATATACAATAATTATTCTCGACATGGTATCAGAGCCATGACCACAAAAAAAACAATTTTTTTTTCCAACCCGCCCAAAGCCAACCCCCCCTGCCCCGACGCCCACTCCCCTGGCCCCGCCACCGACGCCCCCCTGCCGTCGATGACACCCCCCTTGTTGCCCCCCCTCCGCCCCCTCCCCCCAAGCCGA
This sequence comes from Iris pallida, assembly GCA_029216955.1. NCBI lineage: Eukaryota > Viridiplantae > Streptophyta > Magnoliopsida > Asparagales > Iridaceae > Iris > Iris pallida. Next base: position 44,572 of record JANAVB010007471.1, on the reverse strand, counting down.
CGCCCCCCTGCCCCCCCCCCAAGCCGACGCCCCTCCCTGCCCCCCCTACCGACGCCACCCCTGCCTCCGACGTCCACCCCCGCCCACCGTCGCCCCCCTGTTGTCCACGCCCCTGCTGTCCACGCCCAACCCCAAGCCTTCATTCCCCCTGCTGTCCACGCCCCCCTGCTGACCCCGACGCCCCCCCCCCCCCCTCTCTTCCGACCACATCTGCGGCCAACCCCCTCCCCCACAAACCCTAATTTGCGAGCGCGATTATGTGGACGATTATTCGAAGACGGATGGCTGTCAAATACTTTATTTGCACCTTCTGTACATAGATTACGTCATTCGGAACTACAAATACTTTATTTGTATTCCGTTCTCGATCTGCAAATTAGGATCTACATGTGTGCGACAGTGTTGGCCACGTTAGCAGCGCATTCGTAAGGTCTCTGTTGGAGACTTTACATAAAGACGAAGACGACGAAGCCGACGAATACGACGACGACGACGAAGCCGACGACGACGAGGAAGACGACGACGAATCACAGCTGAAGACGCCATGGATTCGATCAGTGGTAAACTGACAGCAGAAGAGATGAAGGCCTTGGTTGATATTTTATCAAAAAGATTAACCGAGGCAACCCCACGTGTGATCCATACTGATGTGGATCCGTCACCCTACAAAATGGGGAAGCTGGACAAGCTGGAGATGAAGTTGGAAGGCACGTCCAACTACTTGAAATGGTCACAGCAGGCACTGCGGACGCTCAAGGGAGGAGGCTTGGTTGGCTACGTCAATGGCCAAACCAAGGCGTCAGATGATCCCTCCTCAAAGGAGTTTGTTATTTGAAAAATTGTCAATAATGTTGTGGCTGGATGGTTGACAACCTCCTTGATCGACCAGGTGTCCGGCAATGTAGAGGCAATGGAGGCTGCTGCTGATATATGACGGACTTTGAAGGATATGTACTCCAGCTTCGGCAATCCTATGCGGGTCTTCCAACTGCAGGATGAACTTGATAGGGTGGTCCAGGACTACCGTACCATCTCTGAGTACGCCGCACTGTTGAAGAAATACTGGTCTGATCTGGATCACTATGATCCTCTTGGGATGGAAGATGCACAAGTCGAACCAGCATTTGCGAAACATTTCCAAAAGTTCTTGGATTATATTTGCGACAACGGATGATGAAGTTCTTGAAGGGTCTTAACCCTGCGTTTGAGCATAGAAGGAATGTACTCCTAGCACAGCCCATGCTTCCAACCTTGGAAGAAGCCATAGCTGCCATGGCACAAGAAGAGGCTCGATTGAAATTGATGCCCAACAAGGGCTCTTTCCAGGGGGAGCAAGCCGCTGTTGACAAGTCTGCCCTTGCCGCCTTCAATCAGCCTCCCTCTGTGGCCGGTGTTTGCCACAACTGTGGTGACTCAGGGCATTACATCAGATTTTGTCCAAAACCCCTGTCGAGTAATCGATGACGGGGCCGCGGAGGACGTCGAGGTGGTAGAGACGGTTATGCTGGAAGAAGAAAAGTTATTCTGGCGGCCACAAAGCAAATCTGGCGGAAGAAGGGGACGAACATCACCTGGCTGAGTTAACCCCTCTTGAGAAGGAGTTCCTCGAGAGGTTACGCAGCACGAAGCTGGATTCGGACGGCAGTCATGGGGCGTCATCTTCCTCGGGGGATCACATCACTTGCTTTGCCCAGACCAGCACAGGTATTCCTGCGCGTGCTCTTGCGGCAGCTATCCACCAACCAGGTTGGATTATGGACTCTGGGGCATCTCGCCATATTACGGGATCCCGCGGTGAGTTCCAGGACTATACTCACCTACCGACGCCGGAGAGCATTCAGACTGCTGATGGTAACTCCAGCCCTGTCATGGTTAAAGGCACTGTCGCATGCACCCCTTATCTCACTCTCACCAATGTGTTACATGTACCGTCTTTTTCTGTCAATCTTCTTTCTATTAGTGCCATTATTCTTGATCTTAACTGTACAGTTTCCTTTGACATTCCTACGGTAACTTTTCAGGAGAAGGGGACATGACGACGACTAGGGACTGGTACATAGCATAAGGGATTGTGTGTACTTGGACATGACTGGACTGGACAATGCATTGGCATCTTGGTAGCAGACACACCACCTGAAGATTCACGGCGCAGTGTAGAAGATAAATTGATACTCCACCACCAGCGTGTCGGTCATTCTTCTTTTAAAATTATTAGTCGAATGTATCCGTCCTTATACCAAAGGGCTAATAAAGAGAAGTTATTTTGTAATGCATGTGAGTTGGGTAAACATACCAGAAGCACGTATGTGAGTTCAGGACATCGAAGTTCAGCTGCATTTGATATGATACATTCGGACGTATGGGGCCCTTGTCCTACAACCGGTTTTAACGATTTTCGATGGTTCGTCACTTTATTGATTGTCATACTCGCGTGACATGGGTCTACCTTATGAAGAATAAAAGTGACGTCTTTGAGGCGTTTCGCGACTTTCATCGCCGGGTTGAAACACAATATGGCACTAAAATTAAGTGCTTACGGTCTGACAATGGGACGGAGTATACAAATAAGCAGGTTGCTGAGTATTTACCCACTCATGGAATACTACACCAAACTTCATGTGCCTACACACCGGCACAAAATGGTGGGCCGAACGAAAGAACAGACACCTACTGGAGGTCGCACGGACGATGATGCTGGCTATGAATGTCCCGAAACATTTAGGGGGCAGACGGTGTTAACGGCCTCTTATCTCATCAACAGAATGCCATCTCAGGTATTGGACTGGAAGACACCGTTAGAGATGCTTACTGGTGCAATCACGTACACTGTTCCACCGAAAGTATTTGGGTGTATATTTTGTCCAAGATAATAGGCCAGGCGTTGGCAAACTAGATCCTAGAGCGGTTAAATGTGTCTTTGTCGGGTACACGGCAACTCAGAAGGGATACGCATATTGGAGCCCGGTTAAGCGGAAGATGTTTGTAAGCATGGACGTTACATTCAGAGAACTGGAACCATATGCTTCGGATGACGGTTCGGCGTTTGGTGACACACCTAACACAGAGGGTGTTAGATGTGAGGGGGAGAAAATAAGTCCATCTGTGGTAGTCGGATCGGTCCCATGCCCGGTCGTGGAAAACTGGACGAAAGTGGGAGAAAGCAGTGACTCCGATACAGAAGATGAAGAAGATACATATGATAAACAGGGGGAATAGCAGACAATGGAAAAGGAGCTCCAAGTCTACAGAAGGAGACAGCAGAAGTCCAGTACTGTGCCTGTACCGTGCCCTGTGCCTACTGTACCAAGTCCCTCGTCTACTCCTACTCCAACTCTTGAAGATGTTGCCCCGCACAGAATCATCTGATTCTGATGCGCATCTCTCTGACTCTGATGATATGATCTCTCCACCACCTATTGCTCCCTTAAGGAGATCTTCTCGCATCAATGCGGGTAAGGCTCCTAGTCGTTTTGATGATTATGAACATGATATTGCCAACTACCTGTCTTATTCTAACATTTCTTCGAATTATCGAGCCTTCATTGCATCATTAGACTCTACTTCGTTGCCCAAAAGTTGGCAGGAAGCAAAGAAAGATCCAAGGTGGAAAGCTGCAATGATGGAAAAACTTGGGGCACTGGAGAAAAATAAGACGTGAGAGCTAGTTCCATTATCCAAAGGAAAGAAAACTATGGGATGCAAATGGGTGTACACAGTAAAGGAGACGTCAGAAGGAAAGGTGGAACGATACAAGGCGAGGTTGGTTGCAAAGGGATACACACAATATGGCATCGACTATGATGAGACGTTTGCTCCAGTAGCGAAAATGAGCACCGTAAGAACTCTGGTCTCCATTGCAGCAAACTATGGGTGGAAGCTATACCAATTAGATGTGAAGAATGCCTTTCTCCATGGGGACCTACAAGAAGAAGTGTACATGTAATTCCTGCCAGGGTGCTACGCTACAGAATCAGACGGAGGGACGTCGCATGGAAAAGTGTGCAAACTAAAGAAGTCGCTATATGGGCTCAAGCAATCTCCTCGAGCCTGGTTTGACAGATTCAAAAAGACTGTTACTGGCATGGGATACCATCAAGCAAATGCAGATCATACGGCCTTTCTTCAGCATGCAAGAGGCCACATCACTATACTTGCTGTATACGTGGATGATATAGTAATCACAGGTAATGATGAAGCCGAGATCGCTAAGCTGAAGTCAAAACTCGCGAAGGAGTTTGAAGTGAAGGATTTAGGAGCGATGAGGTACTTTCTAGGTATCTAGGTGTGTGAAGGCAAACAAGGAATTGTTCTCTCACAGAGAAAATACACACTAGATCTGCTGAAGGAGACAGGGATGCTGGGATGCAAAGCAGCAGTCACTCCAATTGACCAGAAGTGCAAGTTGTGAGCAAAAGTAGGAGAGCTAGTTGATCGTGAAAGATATCAACGACTTGTAGGGAGATTGATTTATCTGGGGCACACTCGTCCTGATATCTCATTTGCGGTGAGTGTAGTAAGTCGCTACATGTATGATCCAAGAACGGGTCATATGGATGCAGTGTTTCAGATCTTGAGATATCTGAAAGGGACGCCGGAGAAAGGGCTATGGTTCAAGAAGAATGTATGTATAGAAGTTGAGGGATACTGCGATGCAGACTGGACGAGCCGCATAGACGATAGAAGGTCTACCACGGGATTGTGTCTTTGTAGGAGAAAACTTGGTCTCATAGAGAAGCAAGAAACAGTCAGTGGTAGCACGATCTACAGCTGAAGCAGAATACAGAGCAATGGCCTTAGGAGTGTCGGAATTGCTGTGGGTGAAAGCGTTGCTGACAGAGTTGAAGCTGGATAAGGGAGCACCGTTACGTCTTCTGAGCGATAGTCAAGCTGCAATAAGTATAGCTAACAATCCAGTTCAGCACGACAGAACGAAGCACATCGAGATCGATCGATTCTTCATCAAAGAGAAGCTGGAACAAGGGATACTGAAGATTGATCATGTTCGCTCAGAAGAACAAGTGGCAGACTGTTTGACTAAGGGTCTTAGTTCATTAAGTCTGTCGAAGCTATGTAACAAGATGGGAATGATTAATATCTATCGCCCATCTTGAGGGGGAGTGTTGAGAACTAATAAGGGATTTAGTCCCACATTGAAAAAATGTAGTATGAAGAGGAGCTAGACTCCCTATAAATAGTGGAGTAGCCAATCAATAAATATACAACAATTATTCTCTATAAAATCCATTTTTTAATAGAGGAATTCTAAATACACATATTAGTGTTGGGCATTGACACTTCTACCAGTAACCAAGCAACATGAACTATTCAAGTAGCTCTGAAAGTATAAACTTGGACCACATGCGTTCAAGGTATATGAACTACCTTCCAAATATTTGGATTGGTAATATATACTATATTTAGAAAAATTATGATCTGTGAATACCTCTACAGAAGTCTGTCATTGGTGGAATCACCTTAACACAACCTGACCTGATCCTTGATTCCTTAGTCGTCGTGTATGATACATGTTTAGTCTTGGAGGTATGAATCTTCCGGTTATATTCATTTATAGTCTATGAACAATGTCGGTGTGCAAGACCTTTGCCACGCAGATGTCAAGGAAGAGCACCAGATGTGGCGATGTATCTATATATTTAATTGTTCATGTAATTTCATAGATTGTATGAGCAACTGATTAAGTTGAGTATATGGCTAATGGCTTGAGTGTGTACATTAACATATCCAGTTGAACAGGGAGACATGTTTCACATTAGACATGAATTCTCAATATACCACTTGCTCATGTGCCTTTTTGTTATCCAGTGGTCTTGCCAAATATATTATTGAGAAGTATTTGGTGAACGTAGCACATGAAAAATCCGTTGGAATGACCACCAATATGTTGACAGTTGATTGAACAGTTAAATGCATACTCAATTTTAGTATATATAGTTTATATTTACTCCATTTTTTACATATGAAGTTCATGCTTAAAATCTCCAGTTTAAATATTTAGTGACATTTGGAACAGTTTTATTGATAGTATTGGATAAATGATTCTAAACCAGCTGCTGTTATACAGGGTTTTAGCCTAGCTACTGTACATCAAAAAGGCAAGACATTTCTTGTTGCTTTTGGAGGAAATAAGAAAGAGTCGTTGAATCAGGTTAGAAAACATTTCGTTTGTATTTTATGGTGATGATTTTGTTTAAGTTCCGTAATACACGATCCTTGGTTTATTGCAGATTGAATCATTGCTGATAAAAAATGAACATTCGATGAGTTGGAGATCTGCTCCAGATACTGATCCTTTAGTATATGAAGATTGCCTAGCAAGTACCAAAGAGCTTGCTGCTCATCTTCGTGCTGCTGCTCCACGTCCTGTAGACTTTGTTGCCCAACGTAGTTTAGCCGCTGCTGTTGAGCAGCATATCTCTGGCAGGAAATCTATCTCAGATGCATCAGTTGATATGAATCCTCTCTCTGGTAGTGTCTCTCTTCGCAAGCAATTCCACAACGAGGAAGACTACAATTCAGTCCTTTGGACGCATAAATCTCTCGAGGATGGCAAGTATAGGGAAAATAATGGCTACTTAATACCAAACAATCCCTCACCGCAGGTAAAGCATTTATGGATGACTAGTTATATGTTTTGTATCTATGCCATCAATTATTCAGACACATGAGCTAACCTTGGAGGGTTCTCCTTGGAGGCTGAAGTAATGGCTTGTAAATTTTACATTTCTCAATCATTTTTATGCTGTCAATTTGAGTTATTATTTTGTCTTCTCATTCATAGTAAGGCTTTTGTCTCATCTGCGTCCTATAACCAAAATATTACTTGTAGGGTACGGAGCAGAGGGGCAAACAACAAGAAACTACAATACAGATGGATATTGCTGCAGTTCTAGCTAGTGCTGAAGAAAGCATACATGTAGACCCAATTTGCGCAAATTTACAGCAGAAGAATGATAACCCCTCATCAGACAAATGTCACATTTCGGAAGAAAGTGATAGCAGATCAGAACCTCGGACAAGCCCTTCAAATATCCATCAACTGTATGAAACCAAAATTTCAACCTTGACTAGGAAAAATGCCTTGTTAGAAGAGCAACTGACAGCTGCGTTGGCTGGTCGCGAAGCTGCTGAGAAGAATTTGTCTTCAGTTATTGCAAGCAAGCAGGACATGGAGAGAAAGCTCATCGACGCAGGTAAGGAGGTGGAGCTATTGAAAGAGAAGCTGGCTGAAGTCGAGCTTGCTCAAGAAGAGGCCAACAGTCTCTCAAATATTGTTCACTCGGACAATGTGCGCCTCGAACATGATGTGGCTTTCCTCAAAGCAGTTTTGGATGACACCCAGAAGGTGATAACTTGTTATTCACCCTGTCTAGTTCTGGATGTGTATGCCAATCACAATAATTTGAAGAACATAACTCATTATGATATGTTTTTTTGCTGTTTGGCTCAAGTAACTTGCTTTGTAACGACGCAGGAGTTGCATTCTACCAGGGGAGTACTTGCAGTGGAAAGGGCGAGAGCATTCCAGCTCCAGGTCTATACAAATTTCAAAAACTTAATTTGAATGTTTTCTGAAGAATCATATTTGTGTTTTTTGTAATTCAAGTCTGCACTATATAAATGACATTGAAATGAATTTTCAGGTGGAAGTGTTCCATCTCAAACAGAGGTTGCAGTCCATGGAGAACAGAGCTCCGACCCCTAGGAAACCCTACCATGTCTAGACTAGAACTTGAAGTTGTAACAATGCGATATCTTGTATAAAAATGAACATATGCTGTGGGGGCACCACAGTAATTTTATGTAATCAATATGTATCACGGAAAAGTACAGTTGCTTTTGTAAGCTAAATTTGTAGCACAGGCATTTCAAGTGAACCCCAGATTGTGCATCTTGGTAGATTTTGTTGAGTTCTTCCGGTTGGTAGCAGTGAGTACAGTAATACACTAATTGGAGATGCACACTTCCAAAAAACTACTGCACCATGAAAAAGAATTGCTCTGCAATTTTACTCGATTGAAGCAGAGAAAACATAATTTTAGGGTAATTGGAGCATCCACGAAGATCTATATGAGGTGAGAAACGTTTTTTTTTTTTTCGGCCTTTAAGTTGGCTTTAATTTTAGGGTAATTGGAGCATCTTCTTGATGAGTGAGTTTAAGCTTAACATAGATAGATGTGCAAAAGATTGTCGGAGATTATCTTCATTTTACCTGTCCACTTGAGGAGTCACGGATGTAGGACTCATTGGCTGAAGCAGAAAGTGGTTCCTTACGGACCGGTGGGGGTGGGTCCGATGCGTGAACCGAAGCCACGTGTTGGCCTCCCATTTGGGGGTCCGACTTGTGAACTAACGTCACGTGTCGGGCTCCCATTGGTTGGAGACGTGTAGGGGTGGGTTTTGTGGGTTCCACGTCCCAGCCAATGGAGGCGAGCGGACCGACGTCAAGTGTCGGCCTCCCATCTGTCAAAGTTGTGTACCAGACGTTAGTGGGAGGGTTTTGTGGATCCCACATCCCAAACAATTGGAAACTGACATGTGGCGTCGGTTTACCGGCCGCAGTCGCCCTCCTTGGTCCATTTAGACTTTCTCCTAATAAAACGAATGTATCACATAACAAATAATTGGAAGTGTTATTATTAAACTGAAGGAAATAAAGCCGAAGACAAAAAATCTCTTCAAAAAGAAAAAAAGAAAAGATATAACGGTTCTATGAACAGATGGTAACCTTAAACTCTTGGCAACAAATACAGCCTCCCTTGTCCAAGCTCCAGCCCAAGTGGTTAGGGAGGGGAGCTCACTTGGGGGAGGTCCCTAGTTCGAGCCCCCTCCCCCCTCCCGCGGGCATGGAATGGTTGGGTGGTCGCGGGGCGGCCACGGTTCCAAGCTGTCGGCCTCAAGATATGGGCAAAAAAAAAAAAACCCTCCCTCGTTGTTGGTTTGTGGCAGGTCATCTAATGCGGGCTCCAATCTAAAGTAATGCAACCGGCTGTCAAGATTGTTCCTTGATAAAGGAGTCTTCAAGAAGGAGAAGATTGCTAGTTGAAGATCACTTTAGAAAAACTGTTTCATTTTACGGGTGCAAGTCGGACGGACTAAATCTGATCGGGTTCGGGCTCGATTTAAAATATTTGAAGATACTCAGATTCGGGCCCGAGTTTAGCCATCTTGCCGACTATTATGTTTGCTCAGACGGCCTATGCGAAGAGAATTTGTTGTTTGTTTCACTTTCCCAAGCGAGAATAATCAAGGACATGCATCATCCCTCAGGCTCAGGGGGTCCCCTTGAGCTCTATATATGAACCTTAATAATAGGTTCCAATGTTGTGGTGGTTAATCAATAATCAGTACTGAATATAAGCAAATAATAAGCTTGATGTTCTCTAGTAACAGCCTTAACATTGTATATCATGTCTAAAGTTGGATCACCCAGTAATTTGCAACACCAAAAAATTCATCCCATAACTCAAACAATTGCAACAAAAGATACATTTGCCAAAAGAAGACTACATCGGCAACAACATCAACAACAAAGCGTTATTCCATTTTTTTGAAGAGTAATGCTATTTGTACATCCAAATTGTCCCTCTAAACCATCCCTCCTTATGTGGCAGCAGACGTGGAATGCTAAATAACATTATGTGTCATATGACATGACAAATTTTAACCAAAAAAATTAATTACCCAATTATTTTCATGTTAACATTAATATTAATAATATTAATATTAATGTTAATGTTAATGTTAATATTAATATTATGTTAATGTTAATATTAATGTTAATATTAATTTTAATGTTAGTGTTAATATTAATGTTAATATTAAATTTAATGTTAATTTTAATTTTAATTATAGAATTGGCCATGTCAGCTGCCACGTCAGCTGTCACGCAAGGAAGGATGGTTTGGAGGGACAAATAGTATTATTCTTTTTTGAATTCCTGTTTGAAGCTTTTCCTTACATTCAGCTTTATTCAGCCCTATTAAGGATCATATTATCTGTAATACTAATAAAAAAATGTAGCCTTCTATTAGCTTTGTTTATCCTATGTGAATATTTCTTCTTCTATTAGCTTTGTAAATAGATAAGAGATTCATATTTCATTATTTCAGTTCAATACGAGTTTACATGCACGTACGCTGATTCTTGACATTGCAGAAAAAAAAAATCAACGGATTGGCAACGAGATTCATAGTTTGTTCCGAAATGAATGGAACAAAATCCCCCTCTCACGGGGCCAGTTGATACGTATTTCAGAATCCAAATGATTGGTTTGAAATTTATTTAAATTATGTTCTATAATTTTGAGAATTTTTAGGTTTGTGAACCTACCATTACATAGGTTGGATTATTTTATGAGAAATTTAGAAACATAATTGACTGATAATTTGTCAATGAGATACCAGTGGAAATATAATAGATAGAGCTAGCAGGAGCTCCCAAAAAATTATCTTAAACTGTAATGGATGATCATTGACGGACTTTAGATTTTGAGAGCGGAGACGAACTTTAAAAGTGGTGCCCTCAAGTAGCTTAATGTTCATATAATAAATTTTATCATCTACGATTATACAATAGTATTATCAATACAAAGTTCAAGAAATAAAACAATAAACAAAATATAATATCCAAAGTAATATGAGGCATGTTTCTTTTGCTTTTTTTTTTTTTTCCCTTCGATTGAATATATGCTTCTTTCTTTTGTTGCTTCTTTTTTTTCTTTTTTCAGCTCCAAACAATTATTTCTTTTGGGAGGCATGTATGCTTCTCTAGTGTAGTAGTTTTAAATGAAAAATATTTTTATATGCCTTTACATAGTAAACAAAGTCTTTAAAAGTTAGTTATTATTTGCTCATAGCCTCATAGTACAAGTCGGCAACCTATTAGATTATATATATATGTAAAATTTACACCAATGCATTATGAAGAAATAGAACAACGAAAGCCTATGTAAAGAAATCAAACAATTAAAATAGTGAATTTGAATTTGGTATATATATACCTGAGTAATTATATATGCAATATATCACTTGTAGACATGAATCACATTCATCAGATATGCAAATATGGGAATATATATATATATATATATATATATATATATATAATATTATATATATATATATATATATATATATATATATAGGATGAGGGAGGTGAGGTGCCACCCTATGGAGGGTGTCTGCTTGTCACCCCCCACATGCTATCATCATGCACCCATGTGCATTATGATAGCATGGGGGGGGTGACAAGTAGACACCCTTCCGTGAGGTGGCACCCTACCTCCCTTATTCTCTCTCTCTCTCTCTCTCTATATATATATATATATATATATATATATATATATATATATATATATATATATAAGGTAATTGTGGCGAACGCTCCCACCAGGAATCGATCACCTGACCACTCGGGTTGCATGCCTCACCACTACCACTAGGCTAGAGGGTCATTACCATATATATATATATATATATATATATATATATATATATATATATATATATATATATATAAGGCCGAAAAGGTCGAACCTTTACATGTATACCATGAGGCGCAAAATGCCGATGCCTGTACACGTATACTGACAAAGGAAGAGGCAAACAAGAAACAAAACGGCTAAGCCGAGGATAGGAGAGAGTTCCAGAATGCAACCTGGCCATGCCTACAGCGGGATCTCCGTTTGTGGCATTGACGAATCGTCTCCCAAATCAGTTGGTCTGCGCTGTACTGGTGGCCTTCGTATCTCGTCTTGTTCCGATTTTTTCAGATAACCCACGTGGCGGCCGCAGCGACGATCTGGTAGCCGTGGGACGCTGAAGCCCAGGTGTCCATAAGGTGGTGAAAGTTGTCGTTTCCATGAGGCAATCTGCAACGCTGGGAAAGAGATCTCCAGACCTTGTGTCACGATCCACTTTCGAATAATCGGACACGAGTCGGACACGCCCAGCCTTCGTTGATGGACACGACGAAGTAAGCTGTACAATTCTAAGAAAAACTCCAAGATACAAGATACATAAAACAACACAGCTGCTATACACGTTCCCAGAACAGATCTCCACAATCTACCAAGTCAATACAATATCATCCGGAGACAAATCCGATAACAAGAATAAAATTATACAATCCTGAATCCTCAATACAATAAATGATAAAATCTCTAAAACAAATCTAAGAAAAGATCTAACTATAACTCTACAATTCTAAGTCCATCCTGAAACACAACTCCACCATCTTCGGACTCTGGTCCAAGGTGGTACAATATCATCAAGCATACCTGTAACGTATCATGTCAGGAAAAGAGCAAAGTACAATCCCGACAAGAAGCACTAAACAAAGTAAAACTGATATGCATAAAAAAGAATCACAATATGAACTATGGTACAAGACAAGAATTTGAAACTGTGGTACATGAATAACGATGAAACTATAGATCCTGAACAATGAACTAGACTATCAGTATAACATGCAAGTGAAATAACTATCTGAGCATGTGACCGGCTGGGTAAACAATGAACAAGAGCACATGAATAATGGTACGGCTTAGAGTCCCACGTGTACGATGTGAGACCTAAGCTATTAGTCAATGCCTAGCTAAAATAGGATTGGTCACATATCTGTAGTATTTCTCCACCCCAATGTACAAGTAAAGAACAATGAACTATGAACAATGAACGATGAACAATGAACAATCGTGTGTACAACGTGTCAATATGAGAACATGAAGCAAGATAGAAATACAGAGTAAAGGGTTCGAGTCGGTGTACTTGCCTTGCTCTGGAAGATCGAGAATAAGGAGATAATCTCTATGTCCACCTTATAATAAGTACATGTCGGTTAAGTTCTAATACTACACCAACTATTTCAGGTTAACTAAATAATCTAATTACTTATCAAGCCACCATTTATTATTAAGAAGCTAACTATAATTTTCCCTGACTAGCTAGGAGAACTTAGTAAAATATTATTTAGATAATACTATTAATGTTTGAAACCATACCAGAATGTTTGCCACCAACATATTATGGAGGATATTATAGCAAAGATAACCTAGGTTTAGTCAATATCAGTAAAATAGTTTTAAAGTAAATATTAATAATTACTGGAGTATAATATTTATCAATAACAACTATCATTAAGGTAAATAATCATTCAAGGGAAAATATTTATAATATTAGCAATTTAGGTTTTTCTCTTAATCAAGATATAATATTTGGAAAAATACCTCAAGGCATTATTTTGGAAATTATTACCTTTAGGTAAACATATATTATTATACTATTAAATGATCTATTAACCAAAATTATTATCACTATTAGTAGAAAAATACCATTCATGTATTTTATTAATGTACACGCATATGTATATAATTATACTACACTATACCAGTCCAATTTAACTTAATAGATAGAAGTAATATACTGGGCTTTAAGTCCAGCCTAATTTGATTTAGATGAAAAATTTAACATGGGGCTTTGAAGCCCACAGCAAAAATCAACTAACCTAACAATGAAAAACAGACTTAAAGCCCAACAACAACTTAAGGTTTTATACCCAACTCCTTATCCAACCTACCTACTGTTACTCCATAACATTTCAACCATCCAGGGAATTAAACACACGACCAACTGTCTAATGAGCCATTTCACAACTAATCCCCTCTGTCAAACACACAAAAAAAACAATACAACACAAGCCCAAACCTCCCTCTTGCTAGCTTCGAATAATGGCTTGGCAATGAAAACTTAGCTGCGAAAAAACTAAAGGAAACTCCATATTTGGCCAACCCATTTGATCTGCAACCACACTAAATTCAAATTCCCATACCCGCCCAGCAATCATACAAAGCCAGATTATTACAACCAAACCAACAAGTATTTATACAGAAAAAAGTTTATTTAAGAAAAATCCTAGCAAGTTAAGCAACCCTACATGACTTTAAACCTACGGTTTAACCCAATGGCTATATTGAAATCAAAAGCCCCCCTCTAAACAGCTATACACTCAACGGCTGCAAATTGTTCGACTCCTCCTTCTCACCAAATCTAGACTGCAGTCACAACGACTCTGCACACGACCACAACCGGGCACAGCAGCACCTGGACACGAACTACACTGGTTACGGACTAAAGCTGCACACACACACCCTGCAATCCAGAGCCCAACCCCTGTCCAGTATTCGCATCAAGTCTAGGTACAACAACACATTATTCAACACTTAGAAGGGATAGAGGATCACCTGAGTAGGAAGAATCCGATCTGGAGCACGGATACGACCCCAAGGTGTCCGACACGGCTCTCTGAGTCCAGCTGCAGTTTCGAGATCTCATTGAATCATTTCATCAAACAGGTTCCCCGCATCCAAGGAAAACAAAGTATCAGCAACATTGAAATCTCTTCTTTTAGAAATTTCAAGAAAATAAAAGTCATTAAGGAAGAACACTCACCTCGTTCAATCGATCGCTTAGGATAGCACGATTATCTCGCAGAAATTTCAGGTGAAGAACTGCCGAGGAGGATGAAGTCGTCGATCAACGCAGGGGAACGAAGAATCGCCGCCGAGGAAACGATCGTACGACCGCCGAAGATTTGTCGTGCCGCGGTGTCGGGAAAGAGAACCCTCGCGCGTCGACAGTTGAAGAACCGCCGCCTGATCATCGGAGAAGTGAGCGCCGCCTGAAGAACGTCGACGAAAACTCGAGATCCACCGCTCAGAGAGGAATAGCGCCGCTGCGTGGTGGAGGGCAGCTTGGTTGCTGCTAGTGACGCGCACTGCCGGAGAAGGGGCCGCGCGCTACCGGAGTGTGGGCCCCTCCGTGCCGGCTCCTTCACAAATTTAGGATTAGGGTTAGGGAAATTTGGGGGAGGAAAGGGTTTCAGGAGCTCTGCTCTCGTGAGTGATCAAAATAATGAGAGGAAGAGAGAGAAAAACCTAATATATAGATGAGATGAGTTTTTAGGAAAATTATAAAAAGAATTGATTTAATTACAGGAACAAACAGTTTATTACAAACTGTTAGCAAAAGTTAGTTAGAAAAGTTGTTGGGTTTGTTAGAGTGTAGGAAAGTTGTTACAAAGTTTGTTAGATGCTTGGAGAGCACTCCAACCTTAGTTGTTAAAATCCTCCCTCTCAAAATCCTTCTAAAATAATTAACCAGATACTTCACTTAAAAGGAAAAATTATAAAGAGTCTTAATATTAATTAGAAATGAATTAAAAATAATAATTATTCTTAAAATTTTAAAAATACCAGAAAATACTAAATTAATAATTTCGGGAAAGTGGGGTTACACCTTGACCGGTAGGTCCCCCTGACTGAGGATGTGGTTGGCTGTTTCCGATTGTCGATCAGAGCAGCATGTGCACGTAGAGGCAAGGCTGAACCCGATTGTGTTGAGATTGTTGTCAGTGGGGAGGATATTGCGTAGGGCTCTCCAGATGAGGAAAGACCACTTCTTGGGGATGCACGCCTGCCAGAATGAGGCAATGGGAGGGGACGGGGCCGCGTTACCCTGGATAACGCTTCTGGCAGACTTAACCGTGAATGCGCCGGCACCATCGGGTGACCACACGAGATTATTTGTGTCTGGTCCGATCCTCAAACCGCTACGACGAATGTGATCGACCGCTTCGGACCCAGCCCATGATCTGACTTTGATCCAATTCCAGGTGTTGTTAGGAGGTGTAGGAGCGTAAAAAGTGCTTCACAGAAAGGGCCAAAGTAACAGATCATTCTACTCAAAGTTGATCCCCTTTATGCCATGGAGAGGCTAATGGTTTTACGCCTAAGCAGGCTAAGCACTTTTACGCTCGGATCTACATCCATCGTTTTACGCCCAGGACAAGTTATCCTCTTTTACGCTGGACAAAGCTGTCAAGTCTTGCATTTAATGCAAACTCTGACATGAAGATATTAATGATGGCATATATCACAGAATTCAAAGGGATTTGTTTTATACAGAGACCAATGTTGTCGTTTAGTATATAGATTGAGCTACTTTACGCTCACACTATGGCTTCTTTTACGCACGAAGACTATACGAGCTTTTACGCTCAACAGTTGACGTGTGCGTAAAGTCTATTTGAGCTATCTTTTATGCTCAAGGTTACTTAATAACCACTTTACGCGGGAAGCCTACGTCAAAGCTACTTTACGCTCAATCTATTGCTTTACGCTCAGAGCACATTGGGGCTATTTTACGCCCTATTCTTTCTGATCAATTTGGAACGTGGTTTGCCTACATGGCTTTTATGCCACACATCCCGAAGAACGTGTGTACATGCATCCTATTCTTACTGAATTGATGGGACACGTGTCAACGTATACAGAGGATGACTTTGATCGTGGGTGGCGGTTGTAAGCGTAATGGTGGAACTTTAGCTGAGCTTTTACGCACCAGAGCCCAAGTCTATAAATAGACTTATATTTTCTTCTACACACACACACACAGAGACATGAGAGAATACAGAGATCAGAACTTCGAGATTTTGATTCCCTAGAGCATTCTTCTTCAACCTTTCTTTCAGAACAGAGTGAAGCAAAGCAGGAAAGCATTCGGCCTCGCCATCAGTGCCCAAGTGCGTTGATACCTTTCTGGTGACTTAGTTCTTCCAAGTTGTTCTACTTCAAGCAGTGATCTTCATCATCATCATATGGTCCAAGGAACAAAGTGATCATTTACAGATCAGACTTCCATATCAATACTTTCCCAGAATCAAATTTGTACTTCTTGTACTTTTTCTCGTTTTATTTTTCAAAAGCCAACTTTTTGTTAGGCATATTTTGTTAAGTGAAACAAAATGGCGACTCTGCTGGGGAACGACCTTCTCCTCTGACGAGGAGGTGATTGCTCAATATGATGATGTTTCGGTCGGTTCGACCAAAAAGACTCTGGTTGTGCCCTTCGACCAGACTGCCTATGAAGAAATGCTCCGAACTGGGGGTGGTTCTCGCCATTCCAATGTTCAAAAGTCTCACAAAGCACGAAAAGTTTGGATTCCCAAATCCAAAGTGGTTTCCGATCTCTCTGTTGCTTCTGATAACAAGGGAATTCTTCCCACTCCTGTCGTAGGGGCTCCCGTTCGTAACGAGGCAGTCCTTACTTCAGAGTTGCACTCAAAGTGTGACGATTTATCTTCCGTTTATAACGGTGAAGATAATCAGGTTTCACGCTCACTGCGTAAGAATCAATTTTTACGCTCAGTGGGTAAGAACCAAATTTTACGCTCAGTACATAAGAATGAGTCTCCCATTCATAATGGGGCATACTCTAAAGTTTGTGCTTCTGAGTGTAAGAATCAGTCTCCCGTCGGTGACGTGGTAGGCTCAAATAAATTACGCGCTTCGCGTAAAACAAAATCTTCCATTTGTAACGTGGTAGATAATAAAATTTTACGCTCCATGCGTAAAGGTAAGTCTCCTGTCTATGACAGTGTAGATGAAATTCACAATGATGTTCACACGTCTAATGTGAATGTACCTAAACGTGTGCAGCGTAAAAATATCGTTGGTAAAGCTTCTGTCCTATACCAACAACCTTCTTATACTGCTTTACGCAAAGTACCAAACTTGTAAATTACGCGCCAAGAAAATGGAGTCCTTCATGCCCAAAAATCTCAGGATTTACGCATGCAACTCCAAACGCGTAAAAATGTACAGTTTGGTTCTGCAAATGCAGCCAGCAATCTTCTTTACACACAAGGGACTAAACGTTTTTCTACCCCAAATGTAATAAAGAAGAATATTTCCTCCACTCCTTCTGACTTACGCGAATTGCTAATACAAAAGCGTAAGAATAGACAATCTCCGGTGACATTCCCCCAAGAAAAACATCATTGTGAATATCACCAGGTTGTGATCAACTGTTGTTGTTCAGCTTCAAAACGGCCAGTTTTTGATCGATTGAGTTTCAATGCACCTCAACATCAAGCTGAAGATCAAGAACATGAGCTGCCATATGTGTCAGTCAACATGGCATCTCATACCAACAGAGGACGACGTCCGAGACGGAACACGTCCCAAACTCCAGGTCAACAACAGTTCAACAGGCTTCTTGATTCCTTTGAAGGAGTATATCAGAACACTCGGTCAAGAAGACAAAGACAATTGCAGACTTCTGATTCGGAAGCTGGGGGTACTCAATCTTTTGAGTCTGATACCGATAGTGTGGATTCGTACTTCTATACAAATCCTTCTGTATCTTCAAGGGAGGTTGAATCCTACGATGTTGGAGATGAACCAGAGACGTCGTCTGCTAATACAGAACAACGTGTCACTTCCGTTGAGCAATCACTGAAAGATATGCTTAACATGGTGCAAAATATGCATCAGATAATTTTGAATCAGCAAACTGCTCCGCCAACAGTAGTGACACCGGCGCCAGTAGCAGCACAAACTCAAGATAGTCAAGGGGCTGAAATACCTTTGAATATTCAAGAGCCTGCTGCTAATCAAAATTCTGCATCTCCGGATCCCATCATTTCTGAAGATGTACCACCTCCAGTGGGGGTTATGGTACATCCAACGACTACTCAGTCAAATGTGCTTCCTCAAACCAGTGAAGCCATTCAAGCAGTGCGTGAACTCAAAGCACAGTTTGAAGTTTTGAGGCACAAAGATTAGCTCCATAGGTTAGGGATTAAGCAACCTTATCCTCCTCATTGGAATGATGTACCCTTTCCACCGAAGTTCAAGCCACAATCCATGGTTTTATTCGATGGAAAAGCATCTCTCAGTCAATATATCAATTACTTTGATATTATGACTGTACACTTGCAGAAAAATGATGCTCTTCTCACTCGAGTGTTCATCGGGTGCCTGACGGGTTCAGCTTACGACTGGTATCGTAGCTTGCCCGATAACTCTATTTCGTCTTTTGACGAATTCAAGGCAATGTTTCTCTCCCGCTTCTATGAAGGAGGTATGGACATGAACATGTCCTCCTTGATAGAAATCAAACAGAAGGAGAAAGAAGATACTCGGACGTTCATCGAACGTTTCCGACAGGCTACTCTAAAAATGCCTCCTGGCATGCCAGATTCTGCGTTGATCGATACATGTAAGATGAATCTGCGACCGTCCATTGCTGTCTTCACGGGTTCCCAATTCACAGATTGGGCTTCGTTTATCATAACAGCAGTTTCTGCCAAAACCAATGGTAGGTTGGCTCGTGAACACGGGATAATTTTTGCTTCAGAAGATAAGGGAAGAAAAGTAATCCTGGTAATAATCCTGGCAGTCGTAATGTGAAAGGAAAAGATACTCTTATGGTCAATCTTTCCAAGAACAAAATGACGCCAAATAATCAGAAATCTTCCAGGCCAAAGGAAGAATACTCTTTTGACGAAAGCGATATCCCAGGGATATTTCAATGTCTGGTGAAAAGTGGTAAACTTCAGATTCCAGAGCCAAAAAGGCCTAATGAGGTGAATCTGACTGACAATCCCAAGTATTGTATCTATCATAGATACATTAATCATCCTACCAGTGCTTGCTATGTCTTGAAAAAGAAGATCCAAGAGCTGATAAATGGTGGCGCTATTGCTTTAACCAATGATGACCATACGGTTACTACCAATATGGTTTCTCTTCAGTTCGGGGATTTTCCTCCACAGCAAGTCCCAGATGGAATTATCCCAATTCCGAAGGCGACGATGAAGATCGTGAATATCCCGCCTGCCAGGGAAGAAAATACAGGATTGCTGCCGCTCACATTGAAGAATGGTGAAATCATGTAGGTACATCCTGACTTAGTACCTGAGTTGGAAAATGAAGGTAAAACTTCAAAATCCAAGAAGGGCAAGAAAGTCAAAACCTGCAACATGATTTCTCATGTTATTCCAGATCCTGATGACTTGGATCACCTTTGGGATGGCCTTCCCCTAGAAGATAGACTGAAAGGACTAAACATCTGTCCTCCAAGTCTAGCTCCTCCTACCAAGCTCAAGCTTACTCATCAGCAGTGGCTAGCCATGAATAGTGTTCCTTTATACCGAGCACAACAAATCATTGCTACTTATGAAAAAGCTCCAACAGGAATTTTTCTTCGTATCCCGAAACCTTCTCTTCCCTTAACTACAGAGACGTCTATGCTTCATTCTCCTGTAGTTGCAGAGGTTTCTTTCTCTTCCTGTGCTGAAACACCTGTCCAAAGTTCACTGCCTATCCACTTGTATAGTCAGCAATCTGTCCTTCTCATGAAGAAGATGGGTTACGACTTTCAAAAGGCAGAAGGTTTGAATTATGATAAAGGAATACGTCTTCCTTTACAAATTCAAAATCAGAATTCTACTGCTGGATTGGGTTCTGAAGTTCCTCGTAGCAACTCTCACAAGAAGAAGGCTAAGGGAAGAAAGACTAAATCCTGTAATATGGTACTTTCTTCTCTTGAGTTTGAAGAAGAAACTTTTGCTGGTACAAGATCTGGAAAAAAGTACCATAAAGACTATGAGGGATCCTCCAAAGAAGCAGAAGATGTAGTGGAAACTCTACCAGTTCAACCTTCTCCTGTTCCTGCTAAACCGTCTGTGGTTGAAAAGGGGAAACAGAAGGCAGTACGCTTTGATATCCCATTGAAGTCTGCTTCCAGTCAGGGGGTGGTGATGAAGCCTTACAAGTTTGACATTCTAGCTCAGTTAGCCAATACTCCGGCTAGACTATCTATATTTGAACTGCTTCGCCTTTCTAGAGAAAGCAGGGAGACTTTGAGCGAAGCTTTACTTCAAGCAGATTCATGCTTGGCTCAACTCAAGACTCCTGATAATATACCAGTGTCATGTCCGCAATGCCATAGTGTGATGGAAGCAATTCCCAACATCACCTTTATACAAAAGGATATGCTATTGAAACACAACAAGCATGATAGGCCTCTGTGCTACACTGGATATATCGGATCCACTGAAATTGACAGGATTTACATTGATCCTGGGTCTTCAATCAGTATAATTCTTCAGAGCATGCTAAGACCCCTGAGGATTCCTACTAGTGAGCTGACTTACACTAGTACTATGATAGTCGGTTTTAACTCTGGCAAGAGCAAACCACTGGGGAAGATTCGTCTGCAGATTCAGATTGGTGATCTTCGAACTATGGTAACTTTCTATGTTATCAACTCGGACGTATCCTACAATATTCTTCTTGGAAGACCGTGGATTCATGAGCACAATATTGTGCCTTCAACTCTCCACCAATGCTTCAAGTATGTAGACTCCCAAGGAGTTGTGAAGACTGAGTTTGCTGATATTAATTCGTTCAAGGGTGTCGAAGCCTACTTCTCTGATTCAAGGCTTTACAAATAAGAGCATGTGAAAGAGATATCAGATATGGCTGAAGATCAATCATCATCTGAGGATCAATCTATTAATGAAGATCCGCCAGAGGAGCAACCTTTGAAGATCATAGTCAAGGGACGAATTCAATCCCAACCTGTCAATGATCAACCTTTGATAATCAAGGTTAAAGGAAGAACTCAAACTTCATCTGAGGAGTCAATAAATATTCCTGTTAAGAGCCAAGTTCAACCTTTTATGATCAAGGTCAAAGGGCATACTTCTTGTACGAATGATCCAGAATCACCATTGATTGTCAATCTTGGCAAATCTACGCAAAAGACGGATGATGGTCCACTGTTGACTAATCCGAAGCGTAGCAATCAGATTGTAAATGATGTAAATATTGATCATTCTGTACTTTTTGATATCAATGAAGATTTCCTTTTCGAGTATATGGCTGTCAAGTTTATTGAGAGAATGACTTTATCTTCTGATAATCAAAGTCATCAATATAAAGACAACATAGAGCCGAAAGAAACTTTATACATTGATCATAAGGAGAATTCTTTTCCTCCTCATGTTGATGTCGGACCTTATGCTCAAAAGTTCTTGACATCTTCTCCCTATCTGCTTCCTGTAGCCGCTTCATCACAAGCTTACGTAACTTTCAAACGGTACAAAGAATCCTATTTCGTGGTCCCGTCTGATAAGAAAAACAAATGCCAAATTGTGTTTGGCCTGGCTAGAAATATCCCTGTTACTCAGACAGATGATCTGAAGGATAAAGATAAAGGAAGAATCCGGATTGACAAATATAGTCAACAATCTATCAAGATTATCCAGAATATGGGATATGATTTGAAGACTATGCAAGGTCTTAATCAAGGCAAGGGTAGACGACTACCATTATGCAGTGATCCGTTTTACCAGAAGACTCGTCATGGGTTGGGATATGATCCGTCCCACATGTTTAATGACGACATATAAGAAGAATTCTCTTCTAGCCCTTCGCAATCATCAGATTCAGAAGAAGTTCTATTCATCGAATCCGATATGTCTCGTTTCTCATATAGTGAATCTGGTCGAGTATTCTCAGTCAATATGGTTCAAATTAATGCTGAATCAGAACCATTTGAGAATAATCCTTGAGGATGACATCCTCTGTCTTGAAAAATATATTGAGTTATTCATTTCCTTATCAATAATGATGTATATCCTCAATAACATCTGTCTCCTTATTCCTCAGCTACCAAGGTTTGGTTAAGCTGGTTACTCATTTTCTTTTTACCGGTTGGCACATAAAGTTGGATTTGTTATTTATCATGTTCTTAAGACCTCTGAATGAATATCAAATCTACTTACCTATCATGTCCATTTGACCTCTACATAGATATTTATCTACTTTTCTTTGAGTTCTTACATACTGTCATGTTCATATTACCTCTGATAAGTATTTCATTTTTATCTATCATGTTCATTTGACCTCTGCATAGATATTTATCTACTCTTCTTTGAGTTCTTACATACTATCACGTCCATATTACCTCTGATTGTATTGTATATTCTCAAACAGAGATTAATTTTCTGTCTTATCAGTTGATTAATTGGATTTATTATTTCATCATGTTCTCAAGACCTCTGGATGAATATTAAATCTACTTATCTATCATGTCCATATTACCTCTGAGACTTGTCATGTTCCTATAACCTCTGATAAGTATTTTCTAGCTCATACCTATTGTTCCAAATAAACGATAGGATCACAAAATATATATTCTATTCATTTTGAAAACATTGCAAAACGGATAAGAAGGTTACAAAGAGTTCTTTAAAGGTGAAGCAGAAATATCTTGAAGTAACTTCTGCAGCTCTTCTAGCCGCTTACCATGAGAGCTCATGACTTTCTTGGTAGCCTCAGCACGTCGAGCCTCAGGGGTGCAAATACAGGAAAGTTTGGCGAAGGTAGTTATCAGACCCTCTTTGGCTTCATCAAGGGTCCTGATAGTCGATTCAGCTCCAAAGGCTTTCTCTTCTAAAATCGAGCTCTGGGTGAGGTGCAGATTTCGAGCTTCGATCATCTTTTCCCTTTCAGCCTTCAAGTGAACTAACTTAGCCTCGACTTCACGGATTTCATCATTTTGATTCTAAATGTCTATATTCAGAGCATCATAAGCTACTCTGTGACCATGTAAGGCGGGCTTTATTCCAACCAAAAAGGCCTTCTCTTTGGCAACTTTCAAACTGTGTTCACGGAGAGATTCATTATATGTAGCCTCCCGAGCAAGATAATCAGCTGTTAAGGCATCATATTCCTCCTCGATAAGATTTTCCACAGTCTTGCTTGACAGCTTGAGGTATTCCCTGATTGGATGTTCAAGGTCCTCCACAATCTTCTCCAATGTGACAGCTCTCTCAGCATCGTTGAACATAGCAACGTTCTTGATGGTCGAAGCCATCGCCGTCCTCAAAGTCTCATAATTGAGGCCCTCATTTAGGACCATTTTTATCAAGGTTGCCAAACTTTTATAAAAGGTGTCAGTATAAATCTCAACTAGGAGATTCATTTCTGTGCTGGAACTTGTCCTGGCAACAATATCCAACAGGTCTCTTCCTTGGAGATCGGAAGCAGATGTTGGTGGTGCAACAGTAGGATGAGACGAAGTTGTTGCTGCTACTACCGTTATAGCCAATTGATCCCTAGACGCTTCAGGGATTATCTCTCCAACATCTATAGCTACCATCGGTGTAACAACAGACGAAGGTGGAGCTGGCGTCGTTACTGCTGTTATTTGGTTCTTAAGAACCTCAGAAGCAATGTCTTCAATATTCGTCACTCCAGCCATTTCTGGAGTTCTGGCGGCGGTAATGTTGGTGGATGTGGTGACAACTACAGGAGGTGATTCAGATTCTGGCATCGGCTTGTCAGAAACTGGTACTGGATCAGTAACGACAGTAGAAGATGTTATTATAATTTCCCCAGTCTCCGTTGGAAGTTCAAGCATGCCTCCAACATCTTCTTCAGTTGATTGCTCCACAGGATTTTCTACTGCTTCAGTTGTGGTGACATTTTCTACAGTTGATTCTTTGTTCAAGTCTGGGTCTCCTTCAGTAGCCCCATCATCACCTACAGTGGGATCGACTCTAGTCTTCTCTCTGTGCTGGTCCTCAGTAGGAGAGGACACTTCAGATTGTGCTAGAAGATGCTCTTCTCGAGACTCCACTTCAGGCTTTTGCATTCCCCCCTCTTCGGCATCTGCGCCTTCTGAAGAAGAAGGTTCCTCCTCAGATTCCTCATTCTCTTTATAGATTTCTTCTTCTTGAGGAGGAGCCACAGGCTTCGGTGCAATTATGACATCTGCAAAATGAACAAAAATAAGTTAATATACAAAATCATGATATATAATTCCATATAGGTTTTGTATAATACTTGGAATATGTGCGTTTTTTTTAAGATATGTGTCATAATCACCATCCCAGTCATCATCCTCAAAGTCAAGAGCCGGTTCGTCTAATGGAATGCGATCTTGATGAGCAGTGGATACAGTAGTAACACCCTCTGTAATTTGTGTCCTGGATGGCAAAGACAGATGGAGTGAGGTACTAAGACGTCCAGGGGACAAGAGTGTTACAGCTTCAGATCCAACTACTGGTGGAGGAGCTGAAGACCCCTCGCCTGGATTAACTGAAGAAGAACTGACCATATGACCCTCTTCAATCAAAGTATCATCTTCCGGAGTATGGGCTCTTGGTTTGGAAGGCCCTTTGGTGGTGGATTTTTTCTTCTTCTCCGGAGACTTCACCGGAGAAATGGTAGCTGTGTTCTGCTTTCGTTTGTGGGACTTTCCAATAATTATTGGTCCTACGGCTATCTCCCCAGCTCCTCTTGGGATTACTGCCAGAAATTCATCTATAGCAGCAGTATTATCTGGTACATCAGGGGTTATCCTGATAGGTTCTTCAACATTTCCTTCCTGAGCCCAACGAAGACTCCCTTGCATACTATAACCTTCTTCAAAGGAACGGATAGATGTATAGAAACGAGCATACGTATGGAGTATACGTAGCTCAGTTGTACTAGTGGCTGTAGATATGGTGAATCTAGCGCCAGTACATGCAGCTCCGAAATATCTCCATGCGCGTGCACCGTCGATCAGCTTCCCATAATGATAGAAGCTAGTGGAAGGATTGCCAACATGAAGTTGATCATATCCAAACTGACGAGCGAATCTACTTGGCAGATAAGGCTCAAACGTACAGTTATCTTCATTCCTGTACATCAGATGAGAGGGTCTGATGTACACTAGCCATCGGTAGACAGATCTCGGCAATAAGGCCGATTTATCTACTCTATCTTCAAATTGCACATCGAGGCAGTCAGCCGGAACTGGTGGTCTGGTGCAGAAGAAGTTCCAGCCGTGCGAATAATTCAATGCTGCTCTGGTGTCTGCTAACGTAGTAGTTCTCCACGTAGATTTGCTAAATTTCTGAAGGAAAATCCTCGCTTCATCCTCGGGGCCTGGTGGCAACAAATTACAATTATGGTGTAGTAACCAACCTATCAGATAGGTGAATGGTAACTCTACCCTTGGAAAATTGTGAGGAGCGTTATTGATCAGTTCTTCACCAAAAATCCTTAGACCTGCGCTTATTCGGCACACCATTGCCGACAACAGGTTAATTTTGTTCTTGAATACCAGACGGACCGCTGGCCACAATACGTTGCGGTGAATTCGGTCCACAGTACTGATTCCTGGTACGACCCATCTGCGCAGCCATAAAGATAATAAGCCTGCCAACAAGGCCTTCTTCGACATTTTTTGGCTACCCTGCCTCAGGTAGCTTAAAGCCTCAGTCCCCGCAGGGATGTCTCCAGTTCTGGTAGATAGATATCGGTCGCGAGCTTTCTGCGACACCATCAATTCCTGAATTAAATCTGCAGGAATTATAGAGCAAGGCTTGATGACCTGAGTCTTATCTTCTCGGAACCTGCTCTTATCTGTCCTAGACACTCTATTTTTATGATAAAATAGGTAAGTGGTCCATTTTGTAATGTAGGCCAGATGTGATCCGGTTTTATACATACTGGTGCATATCAGATAATGGCACATGAGTTCTTCATAAACTTGTACCAGTTCGGGATTCTTCTCCCGAATGTCTGCCAATTTCCGATTGGAGGGAATATATTCTTCATAGGGAAACTCGCCCATCGGAAACTTCGAGATGAACTGCATTTCATGAAGGGCCAGACCCATTTCGCCATGTGGAGTTGCGAAAGTTCCTGTCGAACTCATATACAACTCCAACAAAGCCAAGAACAGATTGCCATTTGGTGGAATGCCATAACTGGTAAAAGCCACTGCTTCATACAAACCGATATCTTTCAACTCTGTTTCAAAGTTTTTTATGACCCAGTTGCTAATCTGGATCCAGTTACCACTATAAGGGGTCAGCCATCCTGTCAGCCTAGGGTTGGTCTGAGGATATAAGACTCCTTCCCTTATAAATCAATTTATGAACATTGGAATCTGGACCGGCTGGATGAGAGATGAATCTTCACTCGGTGTAATCCCAGGCAATAATCCAGAAAATGGAATAACACCACTGCAAGGAGTGTTAATATGATAGCCCATGTCGTTTGCCCTTTCCCTTCTGAAGATGATTCTGCCTGGTCTACCATAGCTATTAGGAGTCAAATTCCATAGCATCTGACGGTGATGGCTAGCATGAACAAAACCAGATATAGGGTAATCCCTGTCCATATCAGGGAGATACATTACCCTTTCTCCAGATTTAAATACCCAAGCCTCTTTTTTGGGATGAGTCTGTGATTTGTAATCTATCGCATCTCCAAATAAGAAAGCTGGCTTCAGGAAATTTTGATTATCCAGTGACATCAGCACTTCTCCATTCATCATGGACAACAACATCCTATCTCCCTGGGCATATACCAGATGTGCTCTTGTTGCAGGATATTCAGGGTTTGATTGGGGAAATTCGACATGAGACAGATCCTCCAGATAATTTGAACCCACCATGCCTACTGACGAGCCAAAAACTTCTTCAAGTGGATGAGTTTGCAAATCCACTGACAGAAAGACAAAAAAAGATCAAATTAGTTCGAAGCTTTATGATTAAAAGACATTAACTTTTATGATTATTAAGAGTTGACAAAAGTTTATGAAGTCTTTTACAAAGTCTCTCAGTGACTGATGAATTTTACACTACCACATAGTAATCAGCGTAATGTAACTTTTTACGCTGGCATGTATGAACATAAGCGTAGTTAAGTTTTACGCTAGCACATTAATTGTGGGCGTAAAATCCAAATTTTACGCTAACACGTGTAACGTGGGCGTATTCTTTTTATCTTTTACGCTAACACGTACAACGTGGGCGTATGCTGTTATTTCAGTTTTTACGCTAACACGTACAACGTGGGCGTAAAAAGCTAAAGGTTTGGGTTATCTTCTTCCTCCCCAACGGATTTTCCCAGCCAAAGAATAGGGTTTTACCCGTCATAGGAGGAGCTACGGCCGGGTTGGGTTGTCGGTGTAGTATTGATGATCGAACAGGGGTTTTCACATGACCAGTCGATGACGAATCAACGGCAGGTTTCTTCCCCTTGCTACCGGCGGCGGATGATTTCTTAGGAGCCATCAGATCAGAGTTTCGAAGAAAGAAAGAGCAAAGGAATTTGAGAGGATGAGTAAAAGTGTTTTCTCTCTCTCTGAAAAGAGCTATTTATAGAGAGATTCAAAACCGACTGTTGGATATCCCTATAATTATGCTGACTGTTGGATATCCCCGCTCTTACGCGGACGACTGTTGCGTATCCCGAATTTTACGCTCATCAAATCTCAACTTTTACGCTTCTGTTCAAAGTGTTTCAAATTTTGGAGATATTTGAAAACTTTGAAGGGGGTCTTGTAGGAGCGTAAAAAGTGCTTCACAGAAAGGGCCAAAGTAACAGATCATTCTACTCAAAGTTGATCCCCTTTATGCCATGGAGAGGCTAATGGTTTTACGCCTAAGCAGGCTAACTGCTTTCACGCTCGGGTCTACATCCATCGTTTTACGCCCAGGACAAGTTATCCTCTTTTACGCTGGACAAAGCTGTCAAGTCTTGCATTTAATGTAAACTCTGACATGAAGATATTAATGATGGCATATATCACAGAATTCAAAGGGATTTGTTTTATACAGAGACCAATGTTGTCGTTTAGTATATAGATTGAGCTACTTTACGCTCACACTATGGCTTATTTTACGCACGAAGACTATACGAGCTTTTACGCTCAACAGTTGACGTGTGCGTAAAGTCTATTTGAGCTATCTTTTACGCTCAAGGTTACTTAATAACCACTTTACGCGGGAAGCCTACGTCAAAGCTACTTTACGCTCAATCTATTGCTTTACGCTCAGAGCACATTGGGGCTATTTTACGCCCTATTCTTTCTGATCAATTTGGAACGTGGTTTGCCTACATGGCTTTTATGCCACACATCCCGAAGAACGTGTGTACATGCATCATATTCTTACTGAATTGATGGGACACGTGTCAACGTATACAGAGGATGACTTTGATCGTGGGTGGCGGTTGTAAGCATAATGGCGGAACTTTAGCTGAGCTTTTACGCACCAGAGCCCAAGTCTATAAATAGACTTATATTTTCTTCTACACACACACAGAGAGACAGGAGTGAATACAGAGATCAGAAATTCGAGATTTTGATTCCCTAGAGCATTCTTCTTCAACCTTTCTTTCAGAACAGAGTGAAGCAAAGCAGGAAAGCATTCGGCCTCGCCATCAGTGCCCAAGTGCGTCGATACCTTTCTGGTGACTTAGTTCTTCCAAGTTGTTCTACTTCAAGCAGTGATCTTCATCATCATCATATGGTCCAAGGAATAAAGTGATCATTTACAGATCAGACTTCCATAGCAATACTTTCCCAGAATCAAATTTGTACTTCTTGTACTTTTTCTCGTTTTATTTTTCAAAAGCCAACTTTTTGTTAGGCATATTTTGTTAAGTGAAACAGGAGGGTCCCATAGGTCCTTGATAGTGTTGTTCCTAGGAGCCGCCGTAGTGTTGGAAAGCAAGAAATCGCCTACCCAGCGCTCCAGGAGAGGCAAAGCTTCGCCGATGCCCACCTTAAGGCGGATCGTTGGTTCGGCGAGTGACCTCCCGAGAAGAATGCGGCGCCAGGCCGCGAAAGATCTGCTGTTAGCGATGGCCATGGACGGGTAGATGTGCTTGAAGTATCTGGCCTTCATGAACCTGGACCATAAGTTTTTACTTGTGCAAAGCGTCCACCACAATTTCATCGAGAAGGTGTTAACAATGTGGGAAAGTTTGGTGAAACCCAGACCTTCCACCTCGGTGGGACGAGCCATGGTGTCCCAGCTGACCCAATGGTGCTTTTCGTGGCCGCCGCTGTGTCCCTAGAGAAAATTGCTGAAGATGCTCTCGATGTAGGATAGGACTTTCTTGGGGGGAGCACGCTGCCAGGGTGTAGATGGAAATGGAAGTGAGGACATGATTGATGAGGATAATCTTGCCTCCCGGATCAGATAGAGTGGCGTTGTGCCAGCCCTCGAGCTTCTTTCTGATGCGATTGGTCAGGTTCTCGAAGATACCGGCGTTTGATTTGCCGTACACGAGGGGACACCCAAGGTAGAGGAATGGGGGTGCTTGATGGAGAATGATGTGGTGGTTGATATGCTAGCCGCTTGCTCTCTCTTGATATTATGGTGGGTGTAGATAACACTTTTATCCGGGTTGATCTTCTGTCCTGAGCACCTTTCATATTTCTGGAGTGTATTGTGGACGACTTCCACCGATCCTGCGTCTCCGGATGAGAATATAAGTATATCGTCAGCGAATGCCAAGTGGGTGATGATCGGGCAGTCGCTAGCCGTATGGTAGTGCTGGAAGTTGGGGGTGCTCGCCATCTTATTAAGGTTTCTGCTCAATGCATGCGCCGTAATGATGAAGATGGTGGAGGATAGTGGATCCCCTTGCCTAACCCCGCGAGTGGATTTAAAGAACCCGTCCCCTTGGCCGTTAATAACCGTGGAGAACCATGAGTTGCTGATCGATCTCCACACAACGTTGGTCCAGATTTTGGAGAAGCCGAAGGCTCTGAAGACCCAGATCATAAATTGCCAATCAAGTCTGTCGTAGGCTTTCTCCATGTCCAATTTAATAGCAATGTTGCCCCCTCTTGCTTGGAACTTCATGCAGGTGACTAACTCTTGAGCCAGCATGATGTTATCTTGGATATTTTCCCCCCGAACAAAGCCACTCTGCTCCTCCGAAATGATCTTGGGGAGAAGACCTGCCATGCGGGAGGCGATGATCTTGGATATGATCTTGTTGGTAAAGGTGCAGAGACTGATTGGGCGAAAGTCGCGGAATGTCTCTGAGTTGTCTTTCTTTGAGATGATGATAAGGTTGGTGCTCGAGATGGCTCTGGGATAGGTACTCCCTAGAGGAAGGCGGAGGCCGCATTGTGGATGTCAACCTTGATGATATAGCAAGTGCGAAAAAAAAACCCCGAAAATTCGTCTGGCCCTAAGGCACTGTGCTCGTCGAGGGCCCAGACTGCTTCTTTCACTTCTTCCTCCGAGGTGGCTGTTCAAGCCAAAAATTTTCTGTGTCGCTAATAAGGTGGGGCACCCCATCCAGGAAGGTGTTGTCTTTCAGAACCGTCTCCTTGGAAAAAAGTCTGGAATAGAACTTCGCGGCCTCCTCTTGGATACCCTTTTGGTCGGTGATGCTGGTGCCGTTGTCTGCGACAATATGATGGAGAGTGAGTTTTTGTCTACACCCGTTTACGCAAGCGTGGAAGAAGCTCGAGTTATTGTCCCCCTCGCTGTCCCATTTGATCCTCGCTTTCTGCTTCCAGAAATTGGTTTCAATCTTCAGCCTGAATTTGAGGATGGCTTTGGTGAGATTCAGCGCCTTCCTGGTATCAGGCGAACAGTCGGTCATGTATCTTGCTTTGGCTCGGGTCACGTCGTCCTCCGCCTCGCAAATGGCTTGGAAGATATCTTCATAAGCTTGCTTGCTCCAAGCTGTCAGAAATTTCCTCGAAACCTATATATATATATATATATATATATATATATATATATATATATATATATATATATATATATATATATATATGCTAATGACACACTACCACTAGGCTAGTGTGTGTGATGTCCTCAGTTCTCTGAAGTCCTAGATCTCTAGATTCAAGAATAAA
Organism: Iris pallida; assembly: GCA_029216955.1. Taxonomy (NCBI): domain Eukaryota; kingdom Viridiplantae; phylum Streptophyta; class Magnoliopsida; order Asparagales; family Iridaceae; genus Iris; species Iris pallida. The sequence continues at coordinate 13,028 of JANAVB010007471.1, read as the reverse complement.
TTGTAAATTATTTTGTTGTTCAATTACCTCAGAGAGAGAGAGAGAAAGAGAGAGTGACGGAAGAGTAGAGGAGCTTGAGAGTGTTAGACTGTTAGAGCGATGAAAGGGGAGAGAATTTTGACAACGACTGCACCAAAAAATTTCTTTAGTTTGACTAATTGAATAATATCTTGGTCTTCTAGTATATGACGTTTATATATTCTATAACAAATTTTTTTTAATGCGGACTAAAATGACTAGAATGAGTCTGTTAGACTTTTATTTAGAATTGGACTTGCATACATCAAATAATATTAAAAAATTGGTGCATTATAAACTTTTGGTGCCCTGAGATCTCGTATCAAGTCCGGGCATGTGGATGATTAACAATAGGACTATGCCTTAAGATTTTCTTTGTTGTATGAATATATATAGCTAGTGTTTGTATCGGCCTCAATGTTTGATTCTTTGGTGAGATTAAACAAATGTTTAAGTTATAGGTTTGAAGTTGTTTGTTGAGTTTTCTTAGATTTGTGAATACAAGCAAGATAGATTGTGAAGATTGAACATGAGAAAAGAAAATTCATCATTACATATAGCCTTCAAGTACAGGAGAATAGATAAATGATGCGAAGATTGACAAAACGAAGGCTTCACTATAGAAGTTGGAATCACTGATTGTGGTCATATCTCGGTTTGTTGACTCTACCACTTCCATTGTGTGTGCATGGTTACACATAATCCGTTATCTATGTGCGGAATCGAACTCATCCAACTCGATTTGTTAAGATAAGATTTGTCAAATCTCCTTGCCTCTGATATCTCTTAGAGATCAATGATGTACAAACTCCTCCCTTCGGAATTGTTACAAGAGGCCATTTTTGCCAGCAGTACATCCTTAAATTTCCTTCTGTCAATAATATACGCTCCCTACTTATTACTATAGTCTACGTAGGTTCTCCGAGTAGGAGGCCATCTTTGGTTGCGTCGACGGGGTTGTAAGAACTGTCGCAGGCTATAAGCCTATGATGGAGGAACCATTGTCAAGCCTAGTTATAGATCGAGTGTGGTGGAATTGGTTACTTCTCCTGAAATATTTCTTCGATCAATCATAGTTTGCTATGTTTGATGGATAACTACATGCATGCACATGCAAGCTGATTTGCTCAAATGATTTTTTTGAGATGCCCGGTCACACGGGACAAGATTTTATATATGCTGTATTTCATACCTTTGGGTCGACTATCTCCAACTTCCATCATCTTAAGGAATAATATGTCACTTTGGGTCGATCCACTGATCTTTCGTCATCCAGTCATGATCTTATGCCTTTCCCGTTAATCAAGAGGGTCACTATTTCATGCATTACAAGAGTTCTTGACATGGGAACTGAAATAAGTGTTGGAAACGAAACGCGAAAACCGGAAACACCTAAATCAAAGAAACTGTGAGAGAATCGAAAAAAGTTACAGAAAATTAAATTGTCAAAATCACACGAGCTAAAACACAAATACAACAATTTTGGGGTTCCTTGTGAAAAAAATTATAAGACGATTGAAGTCTAATGTAATGCCCCGCTCCGCACGGTGCATTATGCTGAGTCATTGACTCGAAGAGTTACGTTGACCCGATTACGTATCAATGCGAATCGATAAAAAGTGTTAAGTTGTCCCGAGCAATACATCGAACTAAGTCGATACGAAGAGTTGCCTTGTCCGAAAGAATGCATCGAGTGAATCGATGCGAAGCGCCGCGTTGCCTCGAAGGATAAGTACGTTGAGACGGCTCAAAGATTCTAAGAAATCAAATCGACCAAGGCGCAAGTCCGAATCGGTGCGAGTATTGATTTTAGTTGGTTTCATGTGCAGACTATACGTTTACGCTGAAATGTTAGAGGTCAATCTTTTGCCTTATTCAGTAAGGGGTCTGCAAAAGCAAATCGTTGCCTTGCGACGGACTGAAGCGTTGGCACGGTAAGCCAAAACGACGTATAATTCAATGAAGCACGAAGTGCTCGAATGGCTAAGTCAGAAGAGTTGCCCATGCAACAAAGTTATGAAATCGAGCCGCAACGGCTCGGCGAAACGACAAGGCGCATTGATTCAAGGGGGGACATTGAATCTCTTTCCTACTCCGTCATGCTTAAGTAAAATACATATCATTGTATGCTGAGTTAACCTATCAACGCCACAGGCGTGGCTCGATAGGGAGATAAACATAGTGCGTGTCGAACACTAGATAGAACAATTGAAATGAATCGTACGGCAGACGTACGAGTCGCTATGGAACATTGAATATCGCAACGGCGAGCGCCTCGGTGCGCAAGCCATAAGAACATAGGATAACTGTATTGACGAGTGCCCTAGTGCATAAGTCATTCCGTGCCCCCGCGCACGAGTTAGCATGCTAGAACATTGAAAGACTATATCGGTGCGAGTGCCTTTGTGCACGAGCGATAGAATATTGAATATCTTATCGAGGCGTGCCTCAGTTGTACGAGTAGGAAGGATGGAACGTAAATATAATGCGTTGAATACTAAGGCGTAGAATATAGAAAACACGGCTTCGAGGCGTGCATTGAATGCACGATGCAAGAAAAGACGGCGAATATGCGCAGTTGTACGATATTTACAAAAGATGGCGTCGTTGCGACGAGGAGAACAGTTGTGGCACGGATGTGACATAACTGTCGATGCGGCATGGTGCCTTCGAAATGTTCGTAGCCTTCGAACGTTCGTTGAGGACATTGGGCGTTGTGCCAATTGAAATAGAGATAAGCGAACTTGCTTGGTTGTATGAAAGATAAGATTCGTTGCATGGTCAAATGGACTTAAAGATATAAAAGCCCGTGCATGGGTATTCCCTCGAACGTGGCGCACCAGGGCGCTGGGACCGTTCGGCCTAGGAGGGATTGCGTTTACAGTATTGTTGGTGCACTTCATTTAGATGGGTAGCGACCTTCAGGTGAATGTGATAAGCCACTTGCTGCGATTATTTCGGTGGCCTCTGATGTTGGTTAGCAACCGCACAGAGTTAACATCGTCTTATATTTCGATTCGATAAATATAAGTCCATTCTAGCCCGGAAAGCTAGTGACCTTCATATAGTTAAGGGCGATGGGTTTGGAAGTGCAAGGTATACGTATATCCTGCATGGATGGATCCTGAATAGAGGGCACTTATAACATGACAGGGAAAACGGATAGGCGTATTCACCTTGCGTCGGTACAAGGGCGAGGGCGTTGATATTGGTAAGTCGTGCCACGAAACAAACACGAGATTGCTTGCCTGTTTACTTATGCGAATTGAATAACATGCTTGCCATGCTTTACAGTCTTCGAATATGCCATAAACTCATCCTAAGAAGAACATAGAAAGAGAACTAAATTGTATGTTTGCATGAATCAATACAATACTAAATGTCGGTTTGTTAAGTGGGTTTTTGATCAGTACAGCGAGGACGAAAGTACTAATCCCCCACTAGTTTGCTAGCAGGTTCAGGGATTGGTATGCTCGCGGTGGAGCTTCGCTTGAACGCGTTGAGGCTTGGAATGCCGAAGCGTATTGAAGCGTACGATCGTATTGACGTTCGGACTTGCAACAGGATTGATGCGGCCGAGATATAGAAGGCATGATGTATGGAACGGTGAAATACTTTATGGGCAAGTGAGAACCTGAGTGTTGTAGCCAATCTGACAAATTCCGTTGGGCTATCGAAAGCCTTTGTAATCTCATTTCGAATATCAATAAAGAAGAATTGTTTCGTATACTTTGTTTTTCTTTCGTTGTTAATATCAACTCGAAGATAACCATTTGAGAACTTGTCATCTTGCCTTGCACGAGCGCAACTCCAGGCTCGTGCGACATCACGCCTCCTGCGAGGACGATGATTCGGGTGATTCCGGGTCGGGGCGTGACAAATTGGTATCAGAGCTCTAGGCTCAATTTTCTCTGGACGCTTGCTTCATTCTATTCCAAAGAGTTGCCCACCACCAATCGAAATCACTCTTGACTCTACTTGATGCCACACTGGATGTTCCATACAATAAGTCTAATATAAATTATGTAATTTTACCGCGTGTTGTTTTAGAAATTACATGGTGTTGCTGGAAAAGTCGTGAAAGGTTTGTTGCGGTAAGTGCAACAAGTTACGAGATTTGAATTCAAGGAATTGTTGCTGTGGATGCAACACGTCGTGAATTGTAATTTGAGATATTCGTTGTTTGTAACGATCGATATAAGAAAAGTTTGTTTCATCAATACAATGAAAGTCGTGGAATGTTGCTGCAGGAATTGCACGCGTTGATTGTAAATGATGCGCTGAAAAGAAAATGAAAGTTGATATTGAATGTGTCGAACGGATTCACATATCGATTTTGAATGTGCGTTGCGATGAAAAGCGATAAGTCAATATCGAATGTGTTGAACGGATTTGGGCATTGACTTTGAATGTCGGAAATAAAATATTGCACGAGGTGCAACAGATGTCGAAAATAAATTGTTGCACGATGTGCAATGCGTATTGAAAGTAAAATATTGCACGTGGTGCAACACATATAAAAGTGAAATCGCTGCACGAAGTACAATGGATATCGAGAACGAATTGTTGTACAAGATGCAACGGAAGAAAATAAAAGTTATAAATCGAGAAACGAAATCGGTTCGGTTGCGCACCGAGCTTGTGTTGGCAAATGAAAACATTCGTCGAGTTGTTTCGAATTTGATTTAATCAGAGTTACGGTTGTGATCAAGCACGATCACTGCGGAAATCATGAGTCGGAAGAGATCGTTTGTTCGTAAAGAATACGTTGCGACGAAAGTAACTTAATTTCTGGGTGGCATATGGCATACCACCGATGCAATTAATGGCTCGATTTCGAGTGGTATATGCAGTACCACTTGTGCGATGAATTACATCAACGTATTGTGAGAATTGTGGAAGGTTTGTCCGCAACGGACGGGATAGCACCGAGACTCGATTGAAAATTTGTATGACGATATGTTGATGCAAGTGTTCTTCGATGATCGGTTAGAACGGTATGGCGGGGCTTGTATCATGGAATGATACGTTGATTGAAAATTTATGTGTCAGTTGAATGATGGAAACTAGCAAAACGATTATGCCTTGAGACAACAATCGGATCGACGGGATAGGAAACTCGAAACGTTGAAATCGAACCGCACGACTTGCGATTTCAATAGAAATGTTAGCCGATGCAAAGTGAAATCGAATCGCACGACTTACGATCTCGATAGAAATATTGGGCGAGACGAAATGTAATCAGATCGCACGATGTGCGACTTTGGTAAGAAAGTTGGTTGACGTGAGTAATCGTTCCCAAGAGATAGTTGGTTACGTTACGACGAAACTCATTCGAGTACGATTGAAAAACACACAAAACTTAGAGGATGAGATCGTATGACTTGAGGATTCGATATTGGATAATCGGTAACTCAGTTACGCGATCAAAGTATAGTGGAATGTGGCAAATCGGAGAATGAGTTGATGCGTATGGAAAAGTTCGTTGCGAACTTGGATGTATGCGATGCAAGTTAAGTTGACGTTTGAAACGGATTCAAGTTGAACCATACGTTATCGAAATGGATACGGCGTATCGAGATCGATACGTAAGGAAACGTAAGCACGATATGAGAATACAAAATAGAGTGTGCCTCGCGCTATCAAATTTTGTAGATAACGATGCGAGAATGAACGAACTTGGTTGATCGTAAATTTTGTGATTGATCAGGGCGAGACTATAAGTCATCGACGATTGTTCGATGCGTATGGCATCTCGTGTGTCGACCGCAAAATAAGATAGACTCGAACTCGATACGAGTAGATGTTTCGTAAATTGCGGAATCATCGACGATAGTGCATGACTCTACTCGGAGGATAGTTGCGCATCAGTTGTGCCGATAGAAATGGTTATGTTCGGATTGGGTAGTCGCATAGAAAATCGCCGGAACGTGATTTGGCTCCGAAATAAGATATAGCATGGTTCGTAGTAAACTGTCCTTCGGTGATGATCCATAATTATCGAGCATAGCTTCGGGGCAGTTGACCCTAGAAGACTTGACCGCCAAATCAAATTGAATGTTGCAGACCGTAAGATGACCCATGCGATATCACATATGAAATTGCATCGAGAAAGAAATGTATCGATGCATGTTGACGATAAATCTAGGCGATCGAGAATTGTTGGAACAACTTTCGATTGAGAATGATATAGATAGATTTTGAGTATTCGTCGGATGAATGCTTGAATGGTTATGTTGGTCGACGATCGAACTTGAAATTCACCAACGAACTTGGTGATGCGAGAAGGCGAGTGCGAGAATCATGCTATGCACGAGAGAGAGCGATAAGGGAATGACTTACGAGTCATGTGTTAGATTCAGATTCACCTTGCAATTGAGCTTGCGTGAATCGAACTTATATTCGATGTTGCGAGACGGATAAGTTGGAAATTTGGCTAGTGAATTCCTACTCGTTAGGAATCGAACGTAAGGCGCATCGTAAAGACCTTCGTGTCAAGGCGATCGTTGTCTTGAGCACCATTGCCTCGATGTAAACTGTTATGTCGGATAGATTGTGGCCTTTATGCAATGTCAATTTAAACTTGCGTTGAAAGGATTTGAGCACGGTGTCTAGGTAAGTCACCTAGCGGACATAGTCCTGAATGTTTATGCTTTTACAAGTCAACAAAAGAGAATCATGTCGAGATAGGATACGAAGTGAAACATCAGAAATCGTTGGATAGTGACGCCGAACGCAAGGCGTTGCGAAGACTCGTTGTGATCGGATGCACGACGGCTTGACGCGACGCGTAGAATTGATAGTCCCGATAAAACATACAAAGTAAGAAATACGATTCTTGAATCGCATCGTGTGCCTTGACTTTTGTTGGAGGATCACGTATGTATCAATATGCATATGCAATAGAATTGTGAGAACTTATGCTAGAGCCCAAGTCCGATCGAGAGTACGAGATGGCAAGTAATTGAGAATAAGAAGTTACATGTTAGTGTTGTTCCGATATCCTACAACTGAGCTTGGCTGAAATGCATATATTGGTGGGACGCCTAAAATATGTGTATGATTCCAAACTAAGTTGTAAGATCCAAACGATAGTGAGACGAGATCGTAGAACGATCTAATGAAAGCCTTGGAAATTTAGTATTGGTTTCAGTTCGGGACGAACCTTGTTTTGAGTGGTATATTATGTAATACCCCGCTTCGTACGGTGCATTATGCTGAGTAGTTGACTCGAAGAGTTGCGTTGATCCGATTACATATCGATGCGAATCGATACAAAGTGTTAAGTTGTTCCGAGCAATGTATCGAACTAAGTCGATACGAAGAGTTGTCTTGTCCGAAAGAATGTATCGAGTGAATCGATGCGAAGCGTCGCGTTGCCTCGAAGGATAAGTACGTTGAGACGGCTCGAAGATTCTAAGAAATCGAATCGACCAAGGCGCAAGTCCGAATCGATGCGAGTATTAATTTTAGTTGGTTTCATGTGCAGGCTATACATTTACGCTGAAATGTTAGAGGTCGATCTTTTGCCTTATTTAGTAAGGGGTCCGCAAAAGCAATCGTCGCCTTGCGACGGACTGAAGCGTTGGCACGGTAAGCCAAAATGGACGTATAATTCAATGAAGCACGAAGTGCTCGAATGGCTAAGTCAGGAGAGTTGCCCGTGCAACGAAGTTATAAAATCGAGCCGCAACGGCTCGACGAAACGACAAGACGCATTAATTCAAGGTGGGGGGACATTGACTCTCTTTCCTACTCCGTCATGCTTAAGTAAAATATATATCATTGTATGCTGAGTTAACCTATCAACGCCACGGGCGTGGCTCGATAGAGAGATAAACATAGTGCGTGTCGAACACTAGATAGAACAATTGAAATGAATCGTACGACAGACGTACGAGCCGCTATGGAACATTGAATATCGTAAAGGCGAGCGTCTCGGTGCGCAAGCCATAAGAACATGGGATAACTGTATTGACGAGTGCCCTAGTGCATCAATCATTTCGGGCCCCCACGCACGAGTTATCATGCAAGAACATTGAAAGACTATATCGGTGCGAGTGTCTCAGTGCACGAGCGATAGAATATTGAATACCTTATCGAGGCGTGCCTCAGTTACACGAATAGGAAGGATGGAACGTAAATATAATGCGTTGAATACTAAGGCGTAGAATATAGAAAACACGGCTTCGAGGCGTGCATTGAATGCACGATGCAAGAAAAGACGGCGAATATGCGCAGTTGTACGATATTTACAAAAGATGGCGTCGTTGCGACGAGGAGAACAGTTGTGGTACGGATGTGACATAACTGTTGATGCGACATGGTGCCTTCAAAATGTTCGTAGCCTTCGGACGTTCGTTGAGGACATTGGGCGTTGTGCCAATTGAAATAGAGATAAGCGAACTTGCTTGGTTGTATGAAAGATAAGATTCGTTGCATGGTCAATGGACTTAAAGATATAAAAGCCCGTGCATGGGTATTCTCTCGAACGTGGCACACCAGGGCGCTGGGACCGTTCAGCCTAGGAGGGATTGCGTTTACAGTATTGTTGGTGCACTTCATTTAGATGGGTAGCGACCTTCTCGTGAATGTGATAAGCCACTTGCTGCGATTATTTCGGTAGCCTCTGATATTGGTTAGCAACCGCACAGAGTTAACATCGTCTTATATTTTGATTCGATAAATATAAGTCCATTCTAGTCCGGAAAGCTAGTGACCTTCATATAGTTAAGGGCGATGGGTTTGGAAGTGCAAGGTATACGTATATCCTGCATGGATGGATCCTGAATAGAGGGCACTTATAACATGACAGAAAAAACGGATAGGCGTATTCACCTTGCGTCGGTGCAAGGGCGAGTGCGTCGATATTGGTAAGTCGTGCCACGAAACAAATACGAGATTGCTTGCCTGTTTACTTATGCGAATTGAATAACATGCTTGCCATGCTTTACAGTCTTCGAATATGCCATGAACTCATCCTAAGGAGAACATAGAAAGAGAAATAAATTGTATGTTTGCATGAATCAATACAATACTAAATGTCGGTTTGTTAAGTGGGTTTTTGATCAGTACAGCGAGGACGAAGTACTAATCCCCCACTAGTTTGCTAGCAGGTTCAGGGATTGGTCTGCTCGCGGCGGAGCTTCGCTTGAACACGTTGAGGCTTGGAATGCCGAAGCGTATTGAAGCGTACGATCGCATTGACGTTCGGACTTGCAACAGGATTGATGCGGCCGAGATATAGATGGCATGATGTATGGAACGGTGAAATCCTTTGTGGGCAAGAGAGAACCTGAGTGTTGTAGCCAATCTGGCAAATTTCGTTGGGCTATCGAAAGCCTTTGTAATCTCATTTCGAATATCAATAAAGAAGAATTGTTTCGTATACTCTGTTTTCCTTTCGTTGTTAATATCAACTCGAAGATAACCATTTGAGAACTTGTCATCTTGCCTTGCACGAGCGCAACTCCAGGCTCGTGCGGCATCACGCCCCCTGCGAGGACGATGATTCGGGTGATTCCGGGTTGGGGCGTGACATCTAATCCCAGATTCAGATTTCTTGCAAAATTTTCTCCGATCTGAGTGGATCACACAACTACTTGGCCGATAAAATGGATTGCAGAATCCGAAGAACAATAGACAACGAGAAGAATTATCCTAAGCAACCTCTGTCTTCTCTTCTTGAGTGTGATGAGGAAATTGAACCTATCAAAGGGTTCAACATTAGTTTTTGTCAATATTATAAATTCATCTGAGTTATATAGAGTGGGATTTGTACATGCGCCATAATCACCGATCATATTTATTGCTTGGCGTTTGTTAGACGGAAGTTGGTTATATATCAGGTGAGTTAGCCTAAGTTTCTGTTGCGATCAAGTTTCAAACTCACGATACCAGGGGCGGCCCTGGCCCAGGGCAGGCCGGGCGACGGCCCAGGGCCTCGACGAAAGGGAGGCACCAACATGAAACTATCTATAATAGAACTAGTATGTATTTTGTGTCCTTTTTTTTAACAAAAGGAATTGTGGTGTAGTGGGTACAATGCTAGACTTATATTTAAGAGGTCCTTGGTTCAAATCTTAACAATAACAAATTTCTGTTTTAGTTATACTTTTTTTTACTTATGTTGGGGCCCATTTTGATAGTTTCGTCTCGGGCCCCCAATTGCTCAGGGCGGCCCTGCATGATACCGGAGCTGGCGCTTGTGCGACGTGTCCGATCCCAACATGTTTGTGTTTGGTTTTTCACTTCAAATTTATTCAGATCAAGTATCTTATTTCTTTTACTTTCTGCTATCGATTTACTTTATATGTCCACTTGAGGGAGTCTTGTAGGAGTGGGCACGGGTTTGGGCCGGGTCCAAATTTGTTGGACCCGGACCGGACCCGTTACTTGGCGGGACGGGACGGGTCCAAAAAATATTGGATCCAGACCGGACAGGACCCGTTTGAAACAGGTCCGAAACGGGTCGACCCGCGGGTCCAACAACGAGTCCAAAAAAAAGTTTAAAAAAAATTCTATAATAGTAAACATTTACATATGTTATATTGTCTATAAGAACAAAACAAGTCTAATGTCTTCCCAAACTTCTAGAATTTGTTTAGTAAACATAAGATATTCTATATGTATAGACTATAATAACAAAAATACTAAAATTGATATAAAAAATATATACTCCTAGAAACGGGTCGGGCCGGGGCCCCGTTTATTTGAAAATAGGACCCGTCCGACCCGTTAATGTCACAGGACCCGCCCCGGCCCGTCCCGTTTAAATTTTAAAATTTAGGAACCGGCTTGTTTAGACATTTACGGTTCGGGCCGGGTCGTAAACAAAAGAAACGCAAAATATTCCTTCAAGTTATAAAAATCATCCAATGATTAGAAACATGTATCCATAAATTTTAAATGGTTACAAGTTTCGGTGTATCGAACTCTTGCAGATGATCATGTAACCTTAACCTCGACAACAAAATGCAACAATGGCTCCTAGCACTGAAATGGTTGTGACATGGCGGCAAATTCTTTTGTATCAGAAATCATAACATTTTTGCTCACAAAGGATTGAAATATTCAATGATGGCTAACATCTATATATTTAAGACACAAACTATACCATCCTTTCCACACAATTAATTAATCAATCACCTATTAGCATAATAGCAATCAACTTTAGGTATATATATACATTAATTTGCACCATCTTGCTGCTGCATGCTATAATGGTGGTGCCATCTCAGAAAATGTTCCAATCTTCCTCATTGTGTTGCTTGTTGGAAATTTTATTGTAACCTGTCGATTTATGAGATGAAGAACAAAAATTAAATACGGAAGCGTACCTGAATCTATTGTCTTTGTTTGACGGATCTTGAAGCACACGTCTCGTTATGGGGTTTGATCTTCCAACCTGCTACGGCCCTTAATAAAAGATGAAATCCTTGTTCCTCTCTTTGTTGATGGGGATACAGAAGAGAATAGAGAAACCCTCTTTGGTGGCCGTATGAGTTGGGGACCATAACCCTAATGAATACACATATATATAAATATGTGTGTTGTGATATTTCTAATTTGGCCCCTCATCAATTAGAATTATCTCCGGTATCTACACATTAATTCCATGACAATTATACCCATAAGCCAATTTCCAAATAGACCACTTTATTTTGGCTTAAATTATGTAGATAGCCCAAACACAATTAATTTTACATGTGTGGCCCCATAATTATTGAATAATTCCAACATCTCCCACTGGACAACATATGTAACCTTATAATTGTGTTAACCTTAGTGAGCTCATAAATTGCTATCTTAATCCTTAGGGTATATCCGGACAATCTCGTCCATTAACCATATAACTTAGGATCAAAGCGGCCTTCGTCACATATAGCGTAACTAAACCATCAATGGTCACATATACCAATATAGCTAAACGACATAGATCAATCATGGATGTGTAGTATAGAAATTACACGCAATGTGATCAATACATGTCTATTTTCAACTGGTCCTCCTTAACTTTAATGAGATCAATACTTTACATAATAAAACAGAATGAACTGAATTTCCATATATCTGATCAGATAATATCCAAATACTTTAATACATAAATGTGTCCAAAACCAAATAGCACCCAAAAATACTAAATACAAACTCCCACTTATTGCCATATCTTAATTAACATCCATATGAGCAGTATGCTCATGAAAGACCCTGGGTGATAATGCTTTGTGAGCGGATCCGCTAACATGGAGTTTTTCCTAATGTGCTATATGAACACTATAACCATTCTGAATTCTTTCCTTCACAACTAGAAACTTTATGTCAATATCCTTTGACTTATAAAAGTTTCTGTTGTTATTGGAATACAGTACTGCTGATTTATTGTCATACCATAATTTCATGTGGTCTTTCAACACCGTACTGTAGGCGCAGCCTTGTGACAATTTCGCAACCATATTCCCTGAATAGATATCCCACAGCATGTTATAAACCTTACTTTCATGATGGAAGAAATTATGAGACATGTTTGACACTCATCCAAAATAATCTCATTAGCCAGCATAACCTGATGTGGATCTCCTGCTGTGTTAGCATCCAACAAAATCGGAGTTGGAATACCTTATGATCTCCAGAATTATTCCATCTCCTACAAAGAGCATATAATTTCTTGTTCTCTATAACTACTTAAGTAGTTTGGCCGTGTAAGCCCCTGAATTTTCGGGATTTATTTCGAATTTTCCTAAATAATTTATTCTCGATAATTCATTCAATTTAAATTAATTTGATCATTAAATGCTCTTTACCAGTGACTTAGAATTCTAGAGCATCAGGGATGCCAGTCTCTGGAAACTTCCTTCTTGAAGTTTGTAGTAGACGAGATTATCTTCACAGCGATATTTCGTGTCCCACTCGAACTTGTTCCCTTGTACTCTTTTTTGCTTCGCGCAAGTTCGGGTCAATTTAGACCATTTAATTAAATTGAATTCCCACTCTTTTCCTTGATCATCATA